>JAAEAF010002441.1:0-87300 GCA_011037195.1 Triatoma infestans | reverse complement strand
GAATAATAACAACTTAGTTATTCAACCAAAAGTAACATTTATTTAAGCGGCAGCAGGTTATCTGGCTACATGGTGTGTTGTCGTATCGATACATTGCTTCACATGCGATACATCATATCGATACATCATATCACATGCATCTCTTTTTTTTTTTTTTTTTTTTTCAAGCTACAAACACATTATTCAAATTATTCTACATAGCTATTTCACAGAAAAATTCTAAATTAAGTAACAAATCAAAATTTAATACATTTAAGTACATTAAAAACATTATTTTCAAAAGGTCACAAACTCCGACCAGTCTTTCTTCTTTGGCAATCTCGCGGATCTCCTTACTTCTTCTTCTGCCCTCTCATTCTCATCCTCTCTAACTTCCTCCCCTTTCCATTTTTTCATAAAACTAACGTTTCTTCTATATATCTTGCCTCTATTGTCTTTCAGTAAGTACGATCTAGGATGGTCCAATACTCTCACAACCTCTGCCTTTACCCACACACCATTTTGCTTGGTTAATATTTTTTCTGCAATTCCAAATACACGCTCCTTAACTCTACTACACTTATCATAGTGTAGCTTTTGCTTTCTTTGGTGTTCTAACATTTTCGGGTGTTGATCGTCGCAAAATTTAGGACTTAGTTGTTTTCTTACAATTGGGAGTTTCGTCCTGAGTTCCCTGCTTTGAAGAAGGTTTGCTGGTGACACATCAAGCTTGGAAATTGGGGAATTTCTATAATTTAGGAGAGCGAGCTGAAAATCCTTCTTGTCGAATTTACATTTCTGCAGCATTTTCTTCGTGATACCTACACTTTTCTCAGCTAACCCCATTACTCTGCGGGTAATGTGGACTAGAGTTTATCACATCAAAACCCCATTGTTGAGAAAATTCTATAAACTCAAAACTGCCAAATGGATTATTGTCCCCAACTACTGTACTTGGTATCCCCCAACGTGCAAATATAGTTTTTAATTTTTCGATAACTTCAGCACTTGTCTTATTTTTAATTCTCTCAACCTCTATCCACCTAGAGAAATAGTCGACTAGCACTAAAATGTTCTCACCCGCGTATTCCGCAATATCCACTCCCACCTTATTAAATGGTATGTTTGGAATGTCATGACAGTGAAGAGGTTCTCGCAAGTTATTTTTGCTAAACCGCTGACAAGTATAACATGTATTTATAAGATTTTCAATATCGGAATTTATAGCAGGCCAGTACACCAGTTGTCGAGCCTTGGCCTTGGTCTTCTGACATCCTAAATGAGTTTCATGCAAACACTGCAATACTACTTGCCTCAATGTTCTGGGCACAACAAGCCTATTGTTAAAAAATACTAAATTGTCTTCCACAGTTAGTTGGTTTCTCAAATTATAACAATGCGTGAGCTCCCCGTTCTTGTATGATAAAATCACATTCTTAGTTGGCCAACCCCTTTGATAATATGACATAACTAATTTTAAACATTCGTCTTGGGCAGTTTCTACTGTGAATCGATTGGCCTTCTCTTGCGACATCATTAGTTCTCCACACGTTAATGTATGAATCACATCTCTGCACTCCGGTTCATTTAGTATTGGGCCGACTACATTACGACTCAGCAAGTCCGCAGTATACAATTTTTTGCCAGCCTTATATTGCAGTTTAAATTTATAATTTACTAATTTGAGTTTGAGACGTTTGAGTCTATTATTCTTTATTTGGTCGAATGCTTTCTTATGAATAGTTACTAGGGGGCTATGATCATTATTCACAACAATATCGTTGTGGCCAAACAAATAATTATGCATTTTCTCAAAGGCGTACACAATCGACAAATATTCCTTTTCTATTTGAGCCCAATTCTGTTCCGTTTCCGTCAACGATCTTGACCCATAGCACACCGGTTTCAAATTTTGAAACAAAGCAAATCCTATTGCATCTTTAGATGCATCACATTCCACCACAACAGGCAAGTTTGGATTAAAATTAGCTAATATTGTATTGTTACTAATTATTTCTTTTAATTTATTTAGAGCAGCTTCTTGCATTTCTGTCCACTTAAATTCGATTCCTTCTTTTAACAGCTTTCTCAAAGGGCTAATATGCTCAGAAAAATCAGGTATGAATGATCGTAGGTAATTTATAAATCCAATTACACGCTGCAATTCTGTTTTATTTGCAGGAGCTTTTAAATCCCGAATAGCTTTGACTCTGTCAGCATCTGGTGACATCCCATCCTTATTGAATTTAAAACCAATAAATTTAACTTCCTCAACATAATATTTTAACTTATTGGGGTTAAACTTGATGTTATACTTTTTAGCTCTATCGACAATTTCGTGGACTATCCTATCGAGCTCAGCTATAGAGTCAGCGGCAGCCAGGATATCGTCAAAATATATAGAAACTCCCTCGATGTCACCGAAATACTTTTGATTTAACTTCATAAATAATTCAGGCCCTACGCTTAACCCAAACGGTAAGCGAAGAAAACGAAAATTTCCAAACATGGTTCTGAAAGTGCAAAGTCTGCTTGATTCTTCATCTAAAGTAATATGGTAGAAACCCTCCTTGAGGTCAAAAAGACAAAAATATTTTTTTCCACTCAGCTGGGGTGTAATGTCCTCCAGGGTTGGGATAGAGTAGTTTTCCCTAATGATGCATTTATTTAATTCAGTAGGATCCAGACAAATTCTTAAAGAGTTATCAGATTTTTGTACTAGCACCAAATTACTCACCCACTCCGCCGGCTCATCGACCGGAGCGATGACGTTCTTACTGACAAGTTCATTTAACGATGTTTTTAGTTTTTCTCGTAATTTCATAGGAACACGCCTCGCTGGGTTACGCACTGGCTGACATCCTGGAATTAACTTTATACTGTATTTATCTGGAAAACAACCAAGACCTGTAAACAACGATTTATTCTGAAGTACAAAGGTCTCTTTACTCCTCAACTCTATTTCATTAACTAAAAATATAATACCCAATTCCTGAGATGTGCCCAATCCTAAAATTGGAATACAGTCATTACTAACCACTACAAATTTTGCACTAATTTTCTTTCCTCCATATGAGCATTTCAGTGTCACAATACCAAGAGGGTGAATTTGGAACCCTCCATAAGCTCTCAAGTTAAAAGTTGACTTAGCAATGGGTACTTCTAGCAATTTGACACAACTGATTGGTAAAGTATTTATCTCTGAACCTGAATCAATTTTAAATTTTACCATTTTTTCTTCATTTAAAATAATTTCTTTGAACCAGGAGCTATTCTGTTTTGTAATACTTTGTGAAATTGAATCTACAACAAGACATTGAACATCAGCCTCCGGTGGAAATTCACAACTTATATCATTGGTATTCTTTGCTTGGCCTTTATACAGCCTACAACATTTCCTCATGTGATTCAAGCGATTGCAGTGAATACATCTCTTTCCATAGGCCGGACACTTATTAATTTCATGGTGTTGTCCACAATTATAGCAATTATTTATAAACTGAGGCTTACCTGTGTATTTCCCGACCTCCTGCGTTTTATTTATTTTAGCTTGCTCTCCCTTGTCAGCTCTACTTTTGAAACTTATGGCATTTAATGACACTTCCTCCACTGCCGGTTGTGCCTGTACCTCCTTGCTATGGTGTACCCCGGCCTCGTATGCTTGTATGAACTTAATGGTTTTTGTCAGACAGTGATCAGCTCTAAGTAGTTTTTCCTGCACATCTTTGTTATAAACACCCAATACAATTTGAGTCCTAAGAATTTTATCTTCTACTTCCCCAAACTCACAAGATCGAATGAGTTGCTTCAGGTCTCTAAGCCAATGATCAAAGCGTTCATTAGCTTTCTGAACTCTTTTAAAAAAATTGAAATGTTCTATTACCTCGTTGCGCTCAGGCACAATGGCTTCTTCGATAGCATCTAAAATGTTCTGAACATTCCTTTTACCCTTAAATTGCAATGAATTATATACTTTACGTCCTTCTGACCCGAGCAAATTCAATAATCTGGCTACCTGAACATCATTGGATTTTTTATTCGTTTCACTTGCAATGAAGTATATTTCAACTTCGTCTCTAAAAGTTCGAAAATTTGTAATAACGTCACCGTCAAAACAGAGTTCTTGAGGTTTATTAAATTCAGCCATTATTTCACGCACTACACTATACACTTTAGCTAGCAATATTATTATCAAACCACTATTATTCCATTTACCGACTGCGCCATGTGTATTTATAAAGGAATAATGAATAATAACAACTTAGTTATTCAACCAAAAGTAACATTTTTAAGCGGCAGCAGGTTATCTGGCTACATGGTGTGTTGTCGTATCGATACATTGCTTCACATGCGATACATCATATCACAATATACTAACTATAAACACATAATATAAGATCTTTTACTCTGGCCTGAAATATTTTTCAAGGAGAAATTCAATTCAGAGATGTACTATGCAAGCTTACGATCATTTAGAAAATTATATATTTAATAGAAATACCAAATTCGGTCATAGGAATTTCAGTTTTTTATTTTATTGTTTGTTTTATTTGTGGTTTCTTTCTTGCGTGATTTTGGAAAACAGACATAAAAGTTTAATAAAATATGTTGATATATCAAAAGTCAGCAACTTATAACGCCCTTGAACTCGCACTGTAGGAATGTTGTTCAGAAAAGAAGAAGCCATTTATGGCCAAATATGGATAACTTTGA
Source organism: Triatoma infestans (assembly GCA_011037195.1). NCBI lineage: Eukaryota > Metazoa > Arthropoda > Insecta > Hemiptera > Reduviidae > Triatoma > Triatoma infestans. The sequence continues at coordinate 82,608 of JAAEAF010002441.1, read as the reverse complement.
GGCTAATTTTATTAGAAAAAAATCTTTTTCCAATATTTTAACACCAATTAAGATAAAAAGTAATATCGTTTGCAGAAAGAAAACTAATTACCACTTTCCTCTCTGCATAAACAATGTAAAAATTTCTGCAGCTAATTATTATAAAACATTTATGATAATATAATAGAAGTGTGCTTCTACAGTGAAGATTTTTCATAGCAAAAAACCACCTGCCAGTTGTTCCTTTAGAATATTAAGTAAGCTATAATAATAAATTGAAAGGAGCCAAGAAAATAAATGTATAATACATCTTCTGTAAACTAAATAGTTAATATTACTTGTATAAGATATTAGATCCTTAATAATTAAATTAACAATCCAGCCATCTGATGTTTATTAATTGCTTATACTTTTAAAGTACAGTCTTTTTATTAGATATTAGGCTGCATAATTAATGGCAATCACTTTTTCTCTTTCTTATTGCAGAGAGAAAATATGTATAACGATCGTGTCAAATTTTCAAAATTAAGTTTTCAACCGGAAATAATGTTCTGAGTCCTTCCTGTACGAAAAAAATGTTTTTAGCGGTTGGTCTGTATTATGTGTGGCTGTGTAGTTGAACAAAATATCTATAAAAAAGCAACCTAAACTTATTATTCATTCTATTTAGATATCTATCTCACTGTAATGGTAGTAAATTGAGTGTTGTTTATATATATATATATATATACATACTATTATAAAATTTAGATTTCAACGATACTGATTGAGAAAACAAAGTAAAACAAGCTTTAATCGAGTGACCGAGTGATGAGTGATGATAGTATTGATAGCAAGGAATGATGTATAAGGTGGTTTAAACTCTCCGATCTGAAAGAGGGTTTTTGGACAGAGAGCTCAGTGAAGGCTGTTAATTATTTGTTGGAAGTAGTTGCTAATAGTAACTTTTTGAGAGTTGTTGTGTAGATTTGTGGACGATAGTTTGTAAACTCCTGAATGCTTGTCCACAGGCTGGCTGTTTACTTCTTGAGAGTACATCTTGATATTTGTCGACTCTTTAGATTTCGCAGTTGTTCAGAATTTTGATTGCTAATTTCAGATGACTTAAGTCCAGATATAGCCACGCTTTTGTACGATTTTTAGTAACACGTGTTGGGAAATTGGTGCACCTCTAGGTGAGCGCTCTAACCCCTACAAGTCTGGAGTCTAGAATAGGCCTGCTCCAGGCCAGGATGTTCTAAGAGCCAGCATATCGCCTATTCTATCCTATTCCAATGCACATTTCTCTCGATTGACCCACAAAATTCGTATCTGGGGTTATTTATTGGATTCCCAGGACTGGAAAGAGAAAACCCATCATAATTCCAACCGTGGTGGATTTATCTCCGAACTGGAACTGTTGTACATAATTCCCTTCTTTTATTTAATTATATATAATTCTTTTATTTCCCCTATACCATTCTATTCCATCTACCAACGATGAAGCGAAGATGCCATGGAATCTGATCTACAAGTCAGAGGCAACCACCTGTACTGCTTATGAGGCCATTGAAACATAGCTGAAAGGTTTATAGCAATCTCTTTCCTCATTACAGGGGCAGTGTAATGAGTCTGAGGCACCTCTGCAGGTTACTACGTTACCAGCCTTCAGGGCCCTGTTTCGAGAATTTTGTTTATCTTTCATGAACGAGGGCCACACGTATTTTTATACAAATCTGTAAAAAATGTAGGACTGGCGACATTGGCCTAGAAAATACCTGTTGTAACAATGTGGGAGCACAACATTTTTCCAGCCTAAATTTTTGAATAAATTTTAAAAATTCAAGAGGGCTGGCATTCACCTTCTCTCCAGGTTTCTGTTTGATCTGGAATAGTGGATATTGTTCAACTGGGATTGTTCGAGAAATGCATATTTCTCAGGGAGAAACATGTATCATTATCAATTGTTTTCTTCTTTTTTTATCACTCGGTCCAATGGAGCAAAACTGCCGCCCCGAAAAATGTTCTGCCCGGACCCCTCTACGCCACTGATTTCAAGTGATATCAAAATATATATATTTCAGAAGTCTGTCAATATCGCAATACTTTAAGTACTCTTATAGTACTTAGAAGATAAACTGCTTATACAGAATGCGGGAAATAACCTACTCGTAATTTTCTAATTTGCCAGTTTCCTTAGACAATTACTCAGGACACTTTACCTAATAATTAACCATTTTTACACCGTAATTTACTTCATTCTGCACCATTTTTTTTTATATTTTTTTTTTCTAGCATAAAGTGTCTTAGGCACTAGTAAGATAGGTGGCAAACAATTTTACAATTTTAGAAAATTACCCACATATTATAGAAACACACTTTTCCCTCCGTGTACCTGCTATTGTTTTTTTTGTTTTCTAATTTAAAATTACAAAAACTTCCACTCTCTTTTCCTGTAGTCTTCCGCTGGACCAAAAATAAAAGGTGTTAATATAATAGCTCGTTTAACATAAAGTTATAGTGCGGTGTTTATCCTGTTTGTAGTTTTCTTAAATCGTCACTATTATGGCAGTGTTTCATAGTAATAAGTTTTCGTTTACAATTGAGAAATTCTGTTTAGAATTTATTAGACAGTTTTCTTAGAAAAACACTCCCCTTAAATTAGATTTATTACGTCATTTCATGAAATAATACTTCATTTACTATTACTATTTCATTTAACTAGTAGTAGGATTGTGGTTGACAGATACTGGTCATTAAATAAAGGTGCGGCCATAACAGTTTTTTTGTGAACAAACTTACTTTCATTCATGGTTCTTGAAAGATTATTGCATCGTGCCCAGATTACAAAAATATCCAACCTTACACACTCTACAATTTTTATAAGGGATTTTTGTTGAAATGACATCACTATATATGTAGGCTGTGCGATGATCCTGTCTTACAGAATGGATGTTCCCGTTTTTCATGATTTTCTCAAAAATGATAAATATTTTTTACTTGCTCTTATTCTTTGGTAAGAGGGAAGTATTGCGGTCTCGTATCAAATTTTTGAAATTAAGTTTTCACCGGATGTACTTGTTTTGAGGTCCCCTGAATAGGAAAGATTTGTTTTTAGAGAATGGCCTGTGTGTATGTTTTGTGAACAACATATCTCAAAAAACGAAATATCGCTGGTAGCACGAACTTCGTATTCCGTTTTTCAGTGTACCAGCCCTACTCTTGATTTGGATATTTCTATGGAGAATTTCTTTGTTATATTTTGGATAAGACGGTGCGCAACACTAATTTGAAAGGTGTTTGTGTCCTCTCGGTTAGCCAGGCTGCGTTGACAGCGCTGAGTTCATGTGTCTTCACATCCAAGTTGGTAAGGGAGTATTCTAAAAGTCTGGAAGAGCTTTCTTCTTTGAAGGATGTGCTTCTAGTCTGGGTACCAGGGAATTTTGGGAAATGAGGAGGTGGATAGGTTTGCGATATTAGGCGCCTCTCTCCCTTTCATGGGTTCCGAGCCTGCTTTTGTTGAGTCTTTTGGCACATGTCTGTCAGGCTTGCAGTCATGCACAGCTTCGCACACACATCCCTATGGGTGAGCACAGTGGGTTGTCGGTACTCTAAGATGCTCATTGGGGGTCCGGGCATGGCTTTTAGTGTTGGGGTGCTGTCCTCGCTCAGGCATTAGGTTGGTTTTGTCACTGGGCATTGCGGCTTAGAGAGACACCTCTATACAATGGGGATCATGCTGGACCACTTTTGTAGGGTTTGTGAGACGGAGGAGGAAACACCCATATATCTCATGACGGATTGTTTGGGCTGTGAGGAAATTCGAATTAGGACCTTTGGCCGGAAAAGGATGTCCATGGAAGAGCTTAGGCCATGTCCTTTTAAGGTTATGGTCCGATTTGTTCGGACTGTGGTAAAACTTAGGCAGGTGAAACCCGAGCCCGGACTTTTGTTCCAGACGCGGTAGATGTTATATTTGGGGGCAGCTAGATGAGTCCATGGAGGCTTTGGATAGCGCAGGGCTTAGCCCTCCCCTCCTTTGAATACTAGTTACTACTACTAATAATAATAATATTAGAGGAACTTTTGGTTAGTATTTTTATAGCAGTAAAAATTATAAGACCGCAGGGTTCGATATGGTTCCGAATGAATATTTTAATACTTATCTCCTGCTGGGCATCATTATTTGCTAAACTTATTAAATAGAATTTTTAATACAATTTTAAAAAATTTTTACTTCTACAGTTTATAATAGATTGCTGGAATGGTCTGAAAACGAAAATTAATTCCCGAAGAACTGGGAACTGGGTGGATTTCCGTAGGGGAAAGAAGTGCAGTTTTTGTATTTTCACCTGAATTAATTTACATTTAAGGCTTAGTAAGAAACACGTGTTTGGCATCTTCATTGGTTTAAAATAAGCTGTTGACTCAGTCTGCTGGAAAAGTTAAACGGTCTTGGTATAAGTAATAAACTTCAGGAGATCGACTGCGAAAATGAATGATGTCGCTACAAATTGGTGTTTCTGACGGAAGTCGATCAATGTCAAGAGAATTTGAGACCTATGAAGTTGTCTTACAAGGGGAGTGTAGTGGTAGAAGCAAATTGAAAAGTAAAAATAAATTGAAATAGATTTATATTTTAAAATAATATCATTTTTAAAGGAAAATTGTACGTTGGCTGGAAAAGGGTAAAAATGCAGGTACAAGTCACCGTTGCAAGAGAGGTCGAAGAACTCTGCTGCCACTATTGTCTTTTAACCCCCTTCTAGAAATGAAACATAAAGGGCAGGTTTTAACTATCAAGAGGCATTATTTCATCAGTCGTCTTACAGAATTCAACCGGTATTCATTCGAAAGAGAACATCAGTGCCAGTGTTACGTGAACATTTGAGTTTAAATCAATCTAGCTAAATATTTAATTGCAGAATTCCTGAATATTTATAAGCTTATTATTACGAATTATTATTATAAAGTATTTAAATTCCTTTAGAGATAATATATTTATTTTAAACTAATGATGACTTCTTACTTATTTCTTCAAACTTCTCTCTTTTCTAAAACATAAACACAGATATAAGGCATTTCAATACCGCTCGTGCTACACACCACAACAACACACACACACACACACACCACATACAACACAATCAAGGACATTACAGGAGGTACTGTTTCCGTTACTATTTGCATCGAATATGTCAGATATAGTTACTATTTTTGACGAAGCTAATACACACGGAATTAGTATCACTTTTAATAAGAATTTAAGATGATACGAATAATGTATGCAGATGATATTGTAATTCATCAGAGACATTTTCCGTGGTAGCCTGCTTCATTTTGTGGTCATCGAACGGTTCCGGGCGTTCGCCCATCTTCGGATGCGTTTTTCTACTTTTCTTTCATCATATTTTGTTTTGGGTTGTTGTTTTTTTTTTCAGACAGTGTGAAAACACAGACTTGCACAGAGGAAATTCAGTTTTACACACTGGATCTGTCTAATCTAACACTGAGTCAGTGTGTAAAACTAAATTTCTCTGTGCAAGTGTGTTGTCACACTGTCTGAAAAACGCATTCTGAAGATGGGCGAACGACCGAAACCGGTCGATGACCACAAAATGAAGAGGTCCACGGAAAATGTCTCTGATGCTTTCCAGCTCTGCGGAACCAATCACCACAACAGATATTGTAATTGTCCCTTCTTCATGGTCAATTTTAACTTTAAAATGTTACAACAATATTGTAATAACAATTCTTTAGTGGTTATTCACTAGTGAATCTTACGTTGTTTGTTTTAAAAAAAAGACGTCGTAATGTTAATAAAAATCTATAATTATGATAATATTATAGAGTTTATAAATAAATTTAATTACTTGGGAGTAATTATCGGGTGACAAATTTTTTTTCTGCCCAAAATTCGCGGCAACTAATTCTTCAGTTCTGAATATTTAAAAAAAGAAAAAACTCAAATCGAATGATTGGAAAAAGAAACATATTTATGATTATCTAGCCGAAAATACTCTTATACAGCAGACAACATGGGGATGTTCATTATATCAAATCAATTGAGAAAGGACAAATATTTTGTTTTAAAAACTCTTGTAATTAGCTCCTCCTAAGACACCAAGTTTTTGAGAAACCAAATTTTGTAAAAAGAAAACTTTTCTTTCTTTTATGTAAATATTGTTCCTGTTCATAAAATTTGTTGTCTTAAAAAAAAATAAAAACTAAAAAAAAAATTAAGAAAAAAAGTTGGTCAAATTTCACTACCCAACTTCCATATTTAATTTAGTTCCGAAACACACACACCTGCCACTTTTGTTTCTTCTTTAGCTTTCTAACGAACCAAAAATTCATCAACTTTGTATTTTTAAATTAATTTCCTAAATTATGAAATTAACATATTTTATTAATTTAAAATAAAAAATTATAATAAACTGTTTTTTTGTTTATTATTAAACTATGACGCCCATAAATAAATAGAATTAAATTTGTTTCAGTACTTTGTTTTGGTGCGTTATTTATGTGCATGGCTATTTGCTGTAGAAGGCAATAACTACATAAAGAAAAGTTTAGTCAACCGTCAGTAGACTTTCTCTCACTGTAAGAGGAAGTATTGCCACCGTACAGACATTGTCATGACTGAATGTTCACCGGTAATTCCCGCTCCTTGAAAATTTCTTGAACATGAAAAATATTCTGTTAATTAGTTTTTACGTATGAAAAAAATACTTTAAAAAAAAAAAATCGTGTGTAACAGTCACACAACTTTCTCTTACTCCAGTTTTCAAAATTGTACTTTGATGAAATTCCTTGGAGTTAGTCGGAAACTGAATAAAATGTTCAGTAAAAGCCCACTTCCGGTTTACTAATTTTCTTGAAACTTGGAATTTTGGCCATCTATTTAGTTCTAATTAATTGTGTTTTGATGATAGAATTGTACAATCAACTATGATAGTACTTTAGAGAAAAACGTAACCTCACCACTACCCCAATAGCCCCTTTAAATTACTTCACCAGTAGAAATGTTTCAAATAAAAGTTGTAGCTCTTTGTATGTGTAGTTCACATTCCTAGTGTAAAGAAAATCGTTATAACCGTTTTCGAGAATATACTAGAAAACTGAAAAATATATTTCAGTAAAAACTCACTTCCGGTCATCCGATTTTTTCAAACTCAGAATTTCAACAAGACATTTAATTCTAATTAATAATATTTAGATGACATAATTGTATAATAAATTGAAATAGCGTTTTAGAGGAAAACCTAACCCCACCACTCCCCCAAAAAATGCCCCTAAATGAATTTTTCCAGAGAATGGTTTTAAATAAAAGTTGTAGATCTTTGTATGTGTAGTTGATACGCCAAATTTGAAGAAAATCGTCGAGGCCATTTATGAGAAAATTGCAAAAAAGTAAAAAAATACCAGAAAACTGAAAAATACTTTCCAGTAAAAACGCACTTCCTCATTCCTTTCCTGTCTTCTTCATTTTGAAGAAAATTGCAAAAGAGTGGAAAAAAACATTCAGTAAAGGTTTGAGGAATTTGAGGAAATGGTGACCCCTAAACGGAACATCAAGATTGAATTTTCTGCAATTTTTCTTTTTTTAGCTATGATGTTGACATTCATACACACGCACACACAGACCATTTGCTAAAACCCACTTTTTTGGACTTAGGGGACCTCAAAACGGATATTTTTGGTGAAAAATCGATATCGAAAATTTTACACGATTACAATACTTCCTCTTACTAGGAGTATGAGAAAGTTATAAGAAACCAAAATCTGTTTTAAAACATTTACAATTTTTTCAAATCTATAATTTCAGCCATACGTTTAATGAATTTTAATTTTATATAATTGGTAGAATTGGTAAATTTGACCGAAATGGTCAACTTTAGAGGATGGTGTATTTAATCACTAGAAAAACACAAAAATAAATTTCTCTGGAAAATTGTTTCTCGGGAAAAGTGAAAAAGTTTTCACATGTTTTTTAGTAGAATTGCAAAAGAAAAAAAAATCGTTCGATTTTAAAAGTGAAATTGTGGTTGACGAATTTTGAAGGAAATGTTGGGTACGGATTCGAAGTAGTTTTGAAATTAAAAGTTTGAGTATTCAGCGATTTTTTATTTTTATTTCTGAGATATATAGAACACGTACACATACATACACACACATACACACACACACACACACACACACACACACACACACATAAAAAGCACCAGACTAATCGTTAAAAACAGGAAATTCATAATTCATATTATGCTTACGTATAGGGTGATAGGCATATTATGTTTAGGTACCCACCATAGGTAACAGACACATATGAATATTTTTTCTGCATGGTTTTTCTTTTTCCTTTTTGTTACTTTCTCTTACTCATGTAAGGGAGGGGGGAGTATTGCGATCATGTCAAATTTTTCGATATCCAGTTTTCACCGGAAATACACGTTTTGTGGTCGGTCCCTTGAATCCAAAATAGTGGTATTTAGAAAATGGTTTGCATGTGTGAGTGCCTTGTATTTATTTGAAATGCAGAGCTCGAAAACAAAAAAAAATCGCAGTAAGTTCAAATTTGACATTCCGTTTGGTGGTATATCACCATGGGATCGAAAGGGGGTTTTGTTCTCAAAAAAAGTCATTTTATTGATATGACATTGCAGACGACTAAACCTTTTAGTAAGAACTATAAATTTGTAGAAAATTGGTCATTAAGCGAACACTCGTGTGAGTATTTCACACTAATTTTTTTTTCGTTTCCCCCCGCTTTTCTTGACTCAGGCTTCAGTGAAGTCTTATAACATTTGAATACTAACTATGTTCTACACACACACACACACACACACACACAGAAAGCGATACAGCCTTGATCACGTTTATTTCTAACATTTCCTTATATGTAAAAGCCAACCATGTTTAGAGGTAACCTAGGGAATCCTAGTTTAATTAAATTGACGTAGACTTTTCCTGGAGACTATTAGGTGCAGGGTATAATGTAGTAATATCCTGGGGCAAATAATTCAAATATAGTAAAAAACAGCAAGTATATATTCAGTTCTCCACCAATTATAATTGGACGTCACATTAAAGACGATTAAACGTTAGTAAAAATTCCAAGTTTTAAGTAAAGTTGTAGTTATTGTAATAAGTACATATTACTTTCAAAAAGAGAAAGTTGTGCGAATGTTTCGCAAGAGATTCCAAATTGATTTATCTTTTAATTAAGTGAACATCATCTCATAGGCCTACCAGTCTATGGAAGTTATTTTTATTGCCGACAATTTAAAGTAGTAAACATGATGGGAGCAAACAACGTTACTAATCTGCTAATCTAACATTTATTATTAAATATAGCAATTTAAAATAAATAAATAAATATTTAAACGAAATAAAAAATAAATAATTTTCAAAGTGTGGGTCACATCAATTTGTTCGAGTAGGTCAATATTTTTGTGATAATATTATAAATCCAATAAAATAACCTGTTCCAATGGACGCAGACCATACAAGAATTTGGCAAATCTTATATATCAAAATAAAATCTAAAGGTTATTTCAGTAATAAATGCTTACAAGATTGAACATGTGAATTTGTAACTTATATTATCCGTTTTGTCTTAAAAGTACGTTAATTATACTTATTAATTACTTTTATATTGTCTTAATGGCTGTTACATTTTTATGATGATTTTCTCGCTTTCTGTTTAGGGTACTGCAGAGAAGTGATGGAGAAAACTAATTTTCTCGAAACTTATTACAGTTTTTAAGATAACTTGAATCAAAGAAATGAAAATAAATGGCTAGATGTACCCCAATCAAAACTTGCGTTTTTATTATATTAAAATAAAATTATGTGAAACAAATTCAAAGACCGCAATTATTATAATTATAATATTGAAACTTTTAATTCTAGTAACTTGAATGTGATTACATTATAGTGTTGTAAAATAGCGCCTAGGACAAAGAGGTGGTAATTTTGACGGAAGACGCTATTTGTAATGCCCTCCCCCCCCTCAGAAAACTTTAAATATTAATTTTCCGGACAAATATTTTCAAGTAGAATTGGCCTCTTTGTGTGTAATTGGGAGGCGCAGTTTAAAGAAAATCTTTGCAGCCATTTTTACAGGAAGTAACAAAAATCTGGAGATAACAAAAATCGGTAAAATTGCAATTTCGAATTTTGACAGGAAACTTCTTCGTGGTCGATTGCAATTGGTCGCTATCTCTACTAAACAATCAATCTAGTCTCCAACATCTTGTGATTTCTTAATTATTAATTTTTTTTTCTCGCTTTTATTAATTAAATTGTTTAATTAATTTGTACTAATTAATTAATGTAATTTTTAATATTTAAATTTTGTTGTTTGCATTTTTTTTTGTTTTTTGTTTTGTTTTAATAATAGGTAAGTTTTTTTTTTTTATAGTAAAGTTTTAGTTAAAGACGGAAGTTGCTTATTTTAGGTGATTCTTAAGTGCAGGTGTTTTCTACAGGATGAGATCGTTGATTTAGATTGTACAATGGGCTAAATTATTATTGTGTTAATGACTTCCAAGAAAATGGAAATTTATTTTAATTTGAGCGAATCTCTTTATATTTTTTCGCCCTCCCCAAAAGAAATAAATAAATAATTTAGAATATTTTTAATTAAAATTTTTAAAAGAATAGAGTTTTCCTTTTTTGAATAAATAATATTTCTTGTTTTCTCTTTACTACTAGTAAAAACAAATGTGACGATCGTATCAAATTTTTGAAAATTTATCTTTCACCGGAAGTATATGTTTTGAGGTTCCTTGACCCCCAACGATTTCCTTAAAACGTTGCAAACTTTGTCATACAACCCAAAAGCTTTATCTGAAACATTTCTCCAAGAAAATTGATTCCCCGGAAATGGATTTTTGCGTGAGCCTGCAATGTTAAGCTTCTAAAGTATCACTTTAGTGTAATATATGGTTCTATCCATATATAAGATACTAACAAGTAATTAAATGTATTACTAGAATTCTAAGATTGATGAAAATCCATTAACCGGAAGTTCGACTTTACAGGTTAGGTTGTCGAAAGTTTTTCAGATGTTTCTCAAAACTGCGCCGTCCGGTTTCATTAAACTTAGAATGCTTTGAAAAGTCATATATATAAACCAATCACATATTTTAAAACAGTTTTCTCTAAAATTTGATTTCAGACTGGTAGATTAGATTAGATTGAACTTGACGATGGGTCACTTGGGGCATGGGGATGGGAACTCAGGCACTGCAGCCAATAGAGGCTTATTGTGTCCATCCTGGAGGTTTAGTATAAGAAACTTCCCCTCTTCAAGAGGTTGATGACTTTTCTAACCAGTCTTTTTGCGCTACCATCTCCTGTGCTTTCAGTGTGCCAAAGATCTCGTACCGATTGTAACACTAACAAACAACAGGTGCGAGGACGTTTCCTCAAACTTTGAGCAATAATATAAGACTTTGTAAGACCTCTTGGGCTTTCATGTTTGCATTATATATTTTATATTTTATATCTTTCTCAAATTTAAGTATTTTCAATTGGTGTAATTACATGTGCTTTAGCGCTAACTCTCTAGTTATGGTGGAAAAAGTGAAATTAAAAAAAATAAATAAATAGAAAATGTGCATTTCTCGTAAACAGTTGAGATTTTTGCCGCTGGTTTATTTGCACTTTTTGGTCGCAAACGAGGTATAGAACCATCTCCTTAAGTATGGCCAGTTCAACCTGATTCACCCTGTATACGAATGCATCTGTATACAGACACTTAAGATCAGTTAGGTCGCTATGAAATTGGCTTTATAGCCACTCTTCCTAGATATCTAACATCTAGTATGCAAAGATGAAAGAAAATCCTTTGAAAATCGAAGCCATTGTGAAAAACTAAAATATGCCCTCTGTAAAGACCCACTTTTGAGATTTTTAGTTTAAAATCAACTTTAGTTATCGGCTATACGATGGCTCAGAATTTCATAAGTTATTTTATGTTTTAGTTGGTCGCAGGTTATTATAACAAACTGGTCTCACAGTTAAATTTCAAGCAAAATTGGTTTACTAAGAATTATTATTCATTAAAAAAAATAAAAGTTAGAACGCAATTAACAATCGATAATAATGATTGTATATGACCTAGTTACCGTAACAAAAAACATAAAAGAAATAAAGTTTATTACCATGTTCCATATATTAATAAAAACAGTGCAGTTTGCAATTTTTATGTCTTGCATATAAGTAGTTTATATATTCGGGTTGGAAACCAGTTTATTTTTAATGCATGTTTGCAAATTGACCAAATTGCATCCTGCTAATTCATTTTTTAAATTCCCCATTATTAATATTTATTATAATATTTTTTATTTTTGTCCATTTAATTATTCTAAATATTTATAGTTAATTGAGCTGTTTATTTTTTTTAACGCCTGGAGGTGGTTTAATTTGTAAGAGGAAGTATTCGCAATCGTGTCACATTTTCCTAATTGCATTTTCACCGGGAATTCTCGTTTATTGGGTCTCCTTCGTCGAAATGAAAAATGTTTTTAGCGAATGGCCTGTATGAGTGTGTGAGATAACAAAGGAGTATAAGAGAACAAAATACATAAAAAATGGAAAATATCAGGAAGCTCAAATATTTCGTTTAAGTACCATAACCTACGTCTGACATAATGATTGCGGACGAAATCCGCCAACCGGAAATGTGACTATAGTGTATGTTTTCTTTTTCAGTTTCAGCGAATTTTCTTAAACACTTTTACTAAGCTATGGATATCAAAATACTTTCACTTTTATTTGAAAAATTTTTCGAAGAAAATTCATTTAGGGGGGGGGGGATTCTGGAAGAGAGCAGGTGTCTCAATATAATGTACAGTTCTATTACTTATATAATATTAAGGTATACTAAATGTATTTCTATAATTCCTAATTTGAAGAAAAATGATTTTTTAAGTGGCAAGAGCGATTTTACAAAATAGGTTGCGTAATTTTCTCAAAAACGGCTACAATAGTTTTCTTTAACTACGAATGCTAACTGTAAACATTAAAAACGTATCACTTTTATTTGCAACATTTTCTGGTCGGAAAATTATTTTTAGGTGTTGTGAGGTATCTGTGAAGTTAGATTTCAAGTTCAGGTTTGAATATTGCATACCAAATCATTTTTTTTTTCAACAATTTTGAATTAATTTGCACATTTAATAAAGGGTTTTAATGATTTATTAGTGGATAATTTATATCCGTCACAATGTTCATTTTTTTTTTTATTCTTTCATTTTAAATAACAATTTAAAAGGGTGACCATGCCATTAGCGGAAGAATCAGTGTTGCATACAATATTTGCGATGATTCAAGTCAGAGCCAACTGATGTTAGAAAAACAAATAAAAATTAATGCAAAAATATCGAAATAACGCTGGCGTCAATGTGACATAAAGTTCTTCCAGCATTTTCTGCAGAATTCTGCTGCCGTTCGAATATTCTTCTAACATTCCGCCTTCTGTGTAGGAATCGCCTGAACGTAATTGACGAAAGGAACTTCAGGTTATCCCCCGCTTCAATAGAATCGGATTTTTAAAAAAACTTGTTTCTTAATCGTCATTCACCAGAGATCACTAATAAAAATAGTTAAAATCTGGCCTGGTATGAAACACTCACACGACTATCTCTTACTGCGATTTACATAGTTACATAGTTGACTAATTCTGTTCTAACATATAATTCTTACCAGATGTTTAGTTGTCTTCATGATACAGGAGAGGGGGAGACTGTAAACTTTATAAAAACGTCTTTTTTGAGGAAAACAATCCTTACTCCTCCGTCAAAAAGCCTTACTTAAATGAATTTACTCCGAAAAGTAATTGAAACAAAAGTGCTAAGTCTCGTGTATGTTTGGTTAGTAAAACAAGTTTAATGAAATTCGTGCAGTCTTTATGGTGAAAGTCGTAAAAAACCATTCAGTAAAGCTGCACTTACGACCGACTTTCTTCAGAATGTTCGCATCACTTTTCATGAGCTCTTCCTATAAGGTACATTTCTTTCTTTTTCAATTTCCTTTTTCTTTTTTTTATATTTCTCCTTTTTATTATTCATGTAAATGAATATAAAATGATTATATAGAATTATATAATAAACGGAAATAACATTTTAGAGGTATATATAACCCCACCCTCTTCCACGAAACTACTCTTAAATAAAGTTCCCCGGAAACATGTATCAAATAAATAAAAGTTATAGCTCTTTTTATGTTAATATATCCAATTAGTTAATAATTCCACATTTATTTTTAAAAAATTGTGGGAGCCATTTTTTAGAAAATCGCATAGAAAATGAAAAATCTATTTAAAGTTTTACTTCCGGTTGACCGATTTTTGATCAAAAACCTACTACCAGGTCCCATACTATAGAGTATCATGTTTGAATTTTCTACGCTTTTGTTTTTTTTTTTTTTTTTTTTTTTTTAATTATGCTGACCAAACATACCAGATTCTCTTTCCACACCTTAAAACGTGTATATCCGGAGAAAACTCGATATCGAAAATTTGATACGCTAGCAATATTTCCTCTTTCCTAACAACTGTAAGTGAGAATAAAAATACTTTTAATTCCGTAAATATAATCATATGCTTATCTAGACATATGACTTTGATCAATTCAATAGCAAGACTATCTATTCTGTGTTTCTGTATGGCAGGAATAAGCACCCAGTGACAAACCGGGCTTGTCGAGCGAAAGAAGTGCGAGCTAGAAGTGAGATGCTCGCATGAACGCTCTGTGATATGACAAGGAAGCCTAAATAAACAACACTATCAATATTCCACAGTAACAGTTTCAAACAACACTGACCGGGCTATATTTTAGAGATAACCCCACCCTCTTCCACGAAACTACTCTTAAATAAATTTCTCCGGAAAAATGTATCAAATAAATAGAAGTTGCAGCTTTCTTTTATGTTAATATATCCAATTAGTTAATTATTCCACATTTATTTTTAAAAAATTGTGGGAGCCATTGTTTGCAAAATCGCAAAAAAAATGAAAAATCTAAAATCATGTTTAAAATAATATCAAATTAAAAACAACAAACAAACAAACCGTTTGAGATGCTTTTCAACAAAATTGTGAAAAAGGAAAATAAAAAAACACTAAACATATGAATGCATCATTTAAAATGAAAAGCGTTGACGAGGAGATTTCGAACGGTACAAACTGTCTCCCCCAATCGAGCTATCACCTCTTTTTTAACATTCATTTCCAACCAAAACTAACTAATTTCGAAATATATTCCCAAAATTTCCAACTTAAATTATGAAGAGAAAGCGCAAAAATGGTGGACATTGTTATTTATTTTAAATTTAATTCAGATATATAAAAGTCATAATGAGCAATACACAATTGGTTAGAAACTTTTAATCTTTCTATTATTAATTTCCTTTTTAAAGTGGAAAAATAAAAAATTATTATCGGCGCTTAAAATATTGACTTAGTAGTTAGGAGAAGTTTATATATTGGCGATGCAAATTGTCTGAATGTGGCGGACTTTCCCGAGAAGTCGGATGGGCAGGTGTCTATACATTTTTTTTTTTTTTTTTTACTTCTTGTTTTATTTTTGAGACAAGATAGGCAGATGTATGGTCCACCTGGCTCTTCATCTTGCCGTCCTTCTCTCGCACTATATCTCTCTCCCGTTCTTGGCCTACTACACTGCTCTCTTCTTGGAGAGAGAGTCCTAGTATTTAGTGGACTCGTTCGGGGCTTTCTTCTTCATTCCTTCTTTGTCCCTCTCTTTCTAGTTCCTAGCGGCTAGCTCCTAGTCCCCCCCCATCGGTCTCTCTCTCTTTCTAAAGGATTAATTAGGATAATAAGAAAGTTTATGCTGTTGTTGGCGCATGGCCTGGGCTTAAGACACACACACACACACACCACACATACACACACTTATCTCGCCACCACACAAACCCTTTTCTTTAGTTGGATAGTTTGGCACGCGTCTTCCAGTTCTTCTGGTTCTTCCACTTCCAATAAAGTGGCATGCGCTGCACAGACTGCCGGTGTATTCAGACCGACCACTTCAGACCAAATCTCCCAAACATGGAAGAAGATACTCGCCTGTCTAGTTTGTCACTTCTTTTTATTAGTTATTTTTTTTTTATTTTTTTTTTTGTAAACTGTATTTAATGTGTAACCAAAACAAGACGTTATATTTATAAATCAGTGCTCCTACTCCTCCACGTCAACCTCCTCTCTGACACACTACGTAACAAACCCCAAGTCCAGAAGTCAACATCCTCTTTACAAAGAATTCTTCTGAGCTCTTACTATTTTATTATATGGTTCATTTAAACAATTTCTTATTCCTTTATTTCTTTATAAACATTTAGATTTCTTCTTTTTATTGTGCACGTGAAATAAGAAGTATAAGATCGTGTACAATTTTCGAATTCTTGAACTGTTACATGAACTGTCTACATGTTTTGAAGTTCTCTCTGTTTCATGTTTTTTTAGAGAGTGGCCACTATCCATTGAACTCCAGTGACCATCCTTCTATGAATGGCGTAATAATTAAAATAAAAACTTGGTGCGAAATACTCACACCACTTCCTCTTAAACCGTTTGATACAATTTAATTAACAAATTTGCTTTAAAATTACAGCGTTTTTAATGTTAAGCTGGCCTGACCATAAAACAAGATGGGAGGGGTTATACTTGTACATCTGGGCGGACTTATGTGGTTTTCAAAAAAGCTGTGCAGTTTAAATTTAAAACCTCGGAACTCAATTTTTCGGAAAAATTGAAAAACTGATACAGTTTCAGCTGCGCAGTTGGTATTCTAAGATTAAAGGAAATCGTTGTAGCCGTTTTCGAGATAATTCCAAAAAACTCAAAAACCTATGCTGTAAAATCGCACTTTTGGTTAACACATTTTCTTCATATTTGGAATTCTAACATGTATGAATATTATGTAAGTGGTAATACCACACATTGTACGGTCGAGTGGTACTTGACAGGAAAGCATAACTCTAATGTTCCCTCAGAACCCCCCAAAAAAAGAAAATCGTTGGAACCGTTTTCGAAAAAAATCGCGAAAAAATAAAAAAATAAAATCGAATAATGTCGCACTTCCGGTTGGTAGATTTTATTCGAAATCTTCTTGTATGATGCCTAAAGGGAATACAAAATTTGAGCTTCCTACAGTTCTTTCGTTAGCACGATCACAATACTTCCTCTTAATAGGAGTGAGAGAAAGTAAAATCGCAGAAATTTCCAATTTGATATACTGTTTTGTTTGAGTTCAGGGCCCCCTGAAACGAAGTCCGTGACAATATCAATTATCCAGGGATTATACTGAAAAATTTTCTTGAAGTGAACAGCTTTTCTTAATTTTCTAATGGAACAACTTCAAAGATTTTCATTAAAATAGTGAATACTACTCTCAATTTTATATTTGAATATTTTCCTAATAAGAAAGTTGTTTTCTAATAAGTTCTATGGAAACAGCGTTTTCTGTTTTCCTGGAGAGTGCCGCTTCAGTATCCTTTATAGTCCCATTATCTGTGCAATAATAAATAAACGCTCTGTGAGACTGTACTTTCATGGCATATTTGTTTTTCATTAATTCTGACCGATTTCGGATTTTCCTTAATCACCTGGTTAGAAGTTAGTTGTGTAGAAATGTGGCTTAAATATGAAATCAATTGCCACCATGGGATGTTGATTGTCTGCCAGTTTTTTGTATTTCGATTAACCTACATTTCTAGAAAAGATTCAATTCTAGTAATCCATTTAATTGGCTCTTAATATTTTTACGATATAATATTATATTGGAATGAAATGGCACTTCACAGGAAAATCTAACATTGTCACTTTCCTAGAATTTTCCAAAAATATCTAAAGAATGGTCTTTGTGCGAAATTTAAGGATTAAAATTATTGAAGCCGTTTTTATTAGAGCAGAAGCGAAGAACTAAAGAAAATAAATAAATATTTAATTAAGATTGCTCTTCCGGCTGATGGATGTACACCGAAATCTTCTTGAAGCTTGGATCAAGGTGTATCTAATGTACTAAACGAAATATTGTATATTCTTCCGGCGGTTTTCTTTTCTTTTATTCTAAACACATATTCACATAATTCGCTAAAAATATGTTTCTTTGTTTTGGTTTTGCATGTTCAGAGGACTTCAAAATATTTTTGAAAAAATATAATTATTTAAATTAAATTAATTAAAGTTTTGTGCACAGACAAAAAAATTAAGTTAATGATGATTTAGAACTAAAATAAACAATAGCACAATAATTCTAAATTTTATTAACAACTTGGTAACCCAGCAACGCCACTAAAAAGGTCCACTGCTTCAGTTTCCAACACTTGATAACACACTGACGAACTCACAAAGATAACTTCGCCTTTATATACCAAAGAACAATCTGGAACGTATGATAGAAGTCCAAAAAATTCCTTGCCACTTCTAGAAGATTCTATCACATTTGAAACGGTTGTTTTGATTTCTCTTTTCTTTTAATAAAAGAAAAATAATATTCTAGAAGGCTCTAAATTGTTCCAAAACTCTTTATTTGACAATAAACACCGAAATATAACAATTTAGATTTAGTTTAGATTATGAAAACACTCCTTTTTTACTTTCTTTTATTTATTTTGTCATACAATACACCAAGTTTTAGAAACTGTTTAGCAATTTATTTTAATGTAAATTTAAATTCTGTAACGCATTAAAAATTTATTTCCTTTGAAAATTCAAATTTCAAACTTTGTCACGTCATAATAACACTGCGCCCTCTAACAGCCAGATGAACAAGTCAGAAAACAAGAGAAACAAAAAGGAAATATCATGAATGAATATAATAAAATGTAACGGTCAGCAGAACTGTCCATTTTATTTTAGTTAGATAAAGTTATTATAATTTTATTTTTTTACTTCTGTATCTTTTATTTTCAAGAAAAAGGAAAAAAACAAAACTTTTTCTAAGTAAGTGGTAGTAATATTGAGGAAGTGATGCCTGGAAGATCATCCAGACAGGTGGATATCCTGCTCTCCCTGTTGCACCTGCTATAATCCTACATCCCAGTTGAATGTACCCTTTACTACAATATATTTGTATTAGTATTAGTTTTTATATTAAAATTTAATTAACAATATTTTTTTTTTAAAGGAGAAAGTAGGTGGTGGGGACACCGAACAAATTATAGTTTATTCATGTCAAATTTAAATTATTGATTTAACAGAACAATTAATACGAGTTTTTTAATGGTGTTCTCTTTAATTTTACCAAATTTATTTTTTATAAATTCTTTTTTAAACTTTTCAGTAAGTCACTGAGTAATCTTATTCTCCATAGTTTTGTTGGTTCCGCAGAGGTGGAAAGCATCAGAGATATTTTCCAAAAAGAAACAGAAAGAAACAAAAAGAAGCAGGCTAACACGGAAAATATCTCTGATACTCTTATTCTCTCTCTGTGGTTCACACACAAATTTTTTTAATTTTCTTAATAATAATTATTGACAGGAATAATGAGGGAAGTGAGTTTCACCCCCACGACTACAGTTAATGCCACACGAGCGTAGTAGCGAGCATGAATTTTGATTTGAAACCTTGGAAATTGTAAATAGTAAATTTATGTATTTTTGTTTAAAACTTAGATTTTCAATTCAAAATTAATGTAATAGTTTTACTTTAATTAATAATAATAGCAATAATAAATATTTTTATTTAATAATGAAATACAAACCATTAGCAAGCGTTACATAACACTACTGGCATGGACTTCGTCTATCTGCCAAAGTTTTGCTGTAATTATTTTTCATTCCTGATAAAACCTATTCATAAGTGCTGATAGATATCATTTTAAAGACGGGATTTTTTGAATGCTAGTTAGTGTAGGACAATATTGAAAAGACAGAAATGTCGGTATTAATTTTCCTGCCTACTCTCAAGGACTTTATTGTTTTTATGTTCAATTTGGCTTTTTTTACTTCACATTACAGGTTTATTTCCTAGCAAGAGGAAGTACGACGACCGTGTCAAATTATCGAAATTGAGTTTCACCGGAAATGCATGTTTTGAGTTCCCCTTGAGTGGGGAAAAATTTTTTAGCAAATGGCCTATATGGGCGTGTGGATGTGTGTGTGTACGTGTGTGTGTGTGTGTACGTGTGTGTTTCAACAAAATATCTAAAAATGAAAGTCGCAGAAGCTCAACTTTGTATTCCATTTAGGTCATAAGTACACCTCTGAAGACATGAAGAATTAGGGAAAAAATCCATCAACCGGATGTGCGACTTTACTGAGTGTTTTTTTCTTCAGTTTTTCGCGATTTTCTCGATAAAGGCTCTAACGATTTTCTTTGAACTTCATATAAGTCTAACTCATAAATATTTATCAGTTTTGTTTGAAACAATTTCCTTCGTAAAATTTGAAGCGTTCCATTTCTAAAGTATTATCTGAGTTCCTTCAATGCTATTTAACGCTGTCTTCTGGACAATAATGTAACTACATTGATGTGTGCAAGTTTGCAATTGCCTCAAAAAGAAGATTTCTTTCTAGTGGGCCTTACATTCTTGGAGAAATACTGCAAGGGTTCTATTCATTCTCCAGATGTGATAAGAGGAAGCGGAAGTGATGATGAAATAAAAGAAGAAGACTTCTGCTTTTCCTACGGCTGTAATTTTCCTTTTCTCATGAATGAACCTATTATACCATGCAGGTGTGAACATGCAGTATATATCTGTTTTAAGAAAATGAAACTCTGGTAAGTTTGCTACCACGGCCGAAAGAGTTGTCGTGTTACTTTTTTTTATATTATTTTATTTTTGTCAAGTTTCACAACATGATATATATATATATATATATATATATAGACAAGGCTGATGATCGCGTGTTGTCGCCAAGATTGCCCGAAACACAAATTATAATCTCTATCTTATAATGTCTGGTCATTAAAGTGTAACATGCTATCAGGAAAATAATTCACGAAATCAAATAATAATGATTTCCACCCCACTACTCCATCCTAGTAATTAAAAAAAAAAAAAAAAAAATCGTTTAACGATAAATTATTTTAAACAAGAGTGTTGCAATAAATTGCACTTTTAACTCAGGTGATAATTATAGTATATTAGTTGTAAGTTGCATATTTTCTTTCAGGCTTACGGCTGCACATTTGATTTATGTTGCAATAATTTATTATTACATCAGAAATTATTATCGAATGGTCCAGTAACACGACCTAATAATCTTGAATGTAAATTAATAATTTTTAATTGCTCTCTCTCTTTTAGGGAATATTTATTTCATATGATTAATTAAAAATGGTTATTAATAAATACTCGCTATATTTTTAACTTACATGTTAAATTTAATTGTCTTGTTCTTGTAAATTCTGTTAACTTCCGATACCGATTATTTCTAATCTAATCTTCTTTTTAAATTAAAACTCTAATATAACTTTCTTTATTAAAGTTAATTTATACGATTCCGATTTAAAGGTAACACTAGCCAGGGGTTGCATCATTTAATCATTGTACGTAACCAAAGCACTTCAGATGATTTATTTAAAAGCAATATATATATATATACAATACGTATAGTTATATATATATAGGCAATATATACATATTATTTTGTATATTCGTACGATACATGTGATTCCCTGCTTCATACCACAGGACTCCCTCCTTCAGATGAGTCGGGAAAGCCAGGCTGATCCGATCCGGTCAATTGTGAGATACATACTTTACCTCGGACTTCTCTTTTCATCCAATGCTTCCATGAGCTTTAACAAAGTCGTCAAGATAATCCATTTGCGTTGGCATTACTCCTTCCATGCCGATGTTTCTTCTGGAAATCGTCATCCTGAAATTGCTCAAGCCACCTCCCTTTTAGGCTTTGTATGTTTTTGCAATCAGCTGTCATTTTAGAGTAGCATGATCATTTTGTAGAATGCTACATAGCCATAGAGAAATTTTCGAAAATTTCGTTTTGCTCAAATTACAGCAAGTTTCTCCCTGCGTATTGCTCGATAATACTTCTCTGCCTTAGACAAAGTGTGGATGTACAATATGCGATGACTCTTTCCTTACCATCGAATGAATACTTGAGATAGC
Organism: Triatoma infestans; assembly: GCA_011037195.1. Classification (NCBI taxonomy): domain Eukaryota; kingdom Metazoa; phylum Arthropoda; class Insecta; order Hemiptera; family Reduviidae; genus Triatoma; species Triatoma infestans. Next base: position 60,544 of record JAAEAF010002441.1, on the reverse strand, counting down.
ATGCGTCGCATCTCACTTCTGACACTAAATGTAATATTCCAGCTTAATTTTCAATATTAATCTAAGACGCAACCTTGGGAGCAACTATTTTATTTCTTCAGAGATATTTTCCGTGATAGCCTGCTTCTTTTTTTGGTCACCATGATCAGGCTATCATGGAAAATATCTCTGGTGCTTTCCAGCTTTGCGGAACTAACCACAACATTTTATTTCTTGATAACACAGTTCAATATAATAAAATAACAAATCCTAACGGGAAATATAAAATTTTTATTATTACGATACATGTGATTGCCTGCATAGATACTACAGAGATACCTAAACTCAAAAAACTCAATCGTAGAAAGCTCTAAAATATGCGTGTATGGTGGAAGTATTACCCACACAAACATTAACAGCCACTTCTTGAGAAGCCTTGGCTATCTCTGCGGGTAGATTAGATTAGATTCTTTGGGGATTGGCTGGTAAACCTACACCATCGAAACCTCTATGGGTCCAATGTGGCACCCACAAATTAGAGTACTCTTTTCAATCCTATATGTTTAATTAGACGTAGGAGCCTGGAAAGAGACTCTTGGGTAAGGTTGAAGGAGTCAATTTTTCTCCCCAAAGAAGCGAAACCTCTCACACTGCCACAGTACATGCAATGCTGTTTCTTCTTCCTTTTGACAAAACTTTACAGGCTATCCGTTGTCAGGCATGCATTTGCTTGACTGGCCAGTTGTGTGTACAGTCTTCCGTATGGCCGCACAACCTTGTTGAAGTAATTCTGCAGTAAACCTGAACAAATATCTGTTATTAAAAATGTTTGCCTACATCTGACCTAGACTTTTAACCTACCATTCTTATGATCTATTGTACACCCATGCTTTCTGGCTTTGATGGCTGCAATCATGGGGCATTGTCGATGTTACAGGAAGGTTCAGGTTCTATAATGGTTTCTATGGAGCCCTCCCGGGCAAGGCGGTCTGCTCACTACGTTGTTCGTGTTCCTGGGTTAACCTGCTTAACCACACGAACAACATTTTACTCTGACACCCCAAGCATTCACCTAATATAAGGAGCCTGGTATGGTAGTTTATGTATACAACTACTTGGCTTTAGCGTAACGGCAGATTAACTCTAGCTGAGAACTGCCTGCCCTGTATTGATAACGATAAATTATGATTATTATTTTATGGTTATTTTATTTTTTATTTTATTTTGTTTTCATTTTTATTTATTTTTTATAGTTATTACTTTATGGTTATTATTTGTTAGGGGGTTCTGGGTGAACAGAAGCGTGTTTTGTTTTCTCTAAATTATTACTTCAGTATAATAATGGTTTTGCCAATAATAGTGGAAGTTCTATCAATGCTGTCTCATGTGTATAAACACATTAGAAGCATTGATAGAAGTTCCACTTTCATGATCTATAAGCCGCTACTTTGCAACTCCAGCCATTTGTTGACATAAAAAATATTTATTTTATTGTTATCTTATAATTTCTTTAAAAGCGAAAGAAGAAAAAATATATAATTTTCTATGATCGAGAATTATGTAAAAAAGATTACGTGAAAGTATGGCACCTGTCCAGGAGTGGAAAGATATTTAATGAGGCCACCTGCACCAAGATTGACCTATTAAAAAAAAGAAAAAAAAGAAGAAGACTACAATGACGTATTTCTAAACAATAGATTCATCTAAATGAAGAATCATTAGTCAGTAACGGGACTGTACTAATTTGTACCAGGTACTAAATACCGTCAGTCAGACTGACAGACACACACATTGGGCTGAATAGTGGTTAAAACGAAATAAAAACAAAAATGAAAACTAAAACAAACTCCTGATAGCGGAATATTTGTTTAAATGAAAACACGAAAGAGGGAAACTTGTTGATTGAAATTTCTAAATATAAAAAAATCTTAATTGCCAGGGGGGGGGCCGAAGTTTAATTTAGAAAAAGATCCAACGTCATTAATTGTCTTAAAATCTAATTCCTCCTGAGGTTTTTTTTTGTTGGTAATTTAGTTAAATAAAAAGGCAGTTTGTTGTCAACTTCAATTTTGTTGATGGTTTGGAGAATCTTCTAAACAAATATTCATAAAATTCAAAGTTTAGCATAAGCTACTCGACAAAACAAGACACTGACAGATTAATTATCAACCACACTAGGCCGAGGAGTGGTTGAGAGTAGAAAGATATACCCTTCATTTTATATTCTACAAATTAATTCCTAATTTAACGATTCTACCTTAAATATATTCAACTTTATTATCTATGTATATATACACATCTGTTATTTAATTAGACTAATAAAATGGCGAATTATACAGAGAATAAAGTCTGCATTAAAAAAGGCAATATAAATACAAAAGTCAATTTAAATTTATAGTTTTGCACTCTACTGAATAGAAAGAAATTGGTTTTGGCGAATTATCTGGGTTTGTGAGTGTGTGTGTGTGTGTGTGGGTGTGTGTATGTATATATGTGTATGTGTGTGTGTTTGTATGCCTAAACAAAATACTCAATGAAAACCTTCATAGGAAGATCAAATTTGATATTCCGTTTAGATATCAACCACCGTCACGATGATTTCAGCAAAAATACTTCAACCGGAAGCGTTTTATTAGCGGGGTATTTTCGGCGATTTGTTTTTTTTTTTTGGAAAACACTCCAAAGATTTTATTCTTTAAAAAACTAGGTGAGCCTCTCGCGTAAATTGGAAACTTTTTCCGTCCGGATAATTTGGATTTTAAAGAAATCTGGAGAGTTGCATCGTTTTTCGTTTTTTATGTTTTGGAGGGGGAAATGCCTCATGCACTTAGCGTGGGGCTTCCACTAAAAAATTCCTCCTCCCTTACAGGCATTTGCCCATCCTGGGAGCGCAGCGAGCATTACATCAGGGTGGTGCCTCGTATAACGCCCAGTCGGGCTCCATCTACTCTAAATTGGCCCCTCATTTGGAGGACCTACCGTCGGTCTAGACCTGTTTTTTTCCTCAACATTACCGTCCGGACAATGGTAGCGAGCTTATCCCACCACCCCTAGCTAGTTAGCATCTCTCAGCGATCGTATCCGGGGACATCAGGCCGTTAAGTTTTATCTTTTATTCATCGTTAAAGTTGCCTCTAAGGTACCACTTCTGGACAATGGATGGTTCTTTTAGAAATATTATTAATATTAAGGTACGTTAAATATATTATTAGAATTTCCCAAATTATAAAAAAAAAAAATCTGGACAATAGGGTTTAGATCTTCGTCACACCTGGAATGGGCTAATTCTACCCTTGAATATTTCTCTAACGGTTGTGTTGTATGTTTTCGACCCTTCGCCCCAGCCAACTTATAAATTTCCTTTTAAAAATTATTTTATTTAAAATATAAAATATAATTCTAATTTTTCCGTTTGCTTCTTCCACCACACTATCATGGAAAATATCTGCATGCTTTCCAGCTCTGTAGTCCTAGCCACAACTACCACATTAATTTAATTCCTTGGTCCTAAAAAAAACCATATAATGTACCCCCCCGCACACAGTTTCGATTAAAAAAAAAACATTCATTTACATTAACATTGTAAGTAACAGATGTCGTATGAATGTTTCACGTCAGATTTGTTTATAAATAATTTTTTGCATCTAGTTCTACATATCCTGAAATGGCGGGGTCAGTTGCCACGAGAGGGTGTTGCAACACCCTGTAATGAACTCCTCGGTAATGAATTTTGGAAATTAAACTAGAATTAATACACTTAAAAAAAGTGAAAAATTCATGATAATTCGACGACTTGGAGAAAAAACATGCGTGATAAATAACAATCACTTTGCGGCACAACAGATATCTGTCGGTACTTTGTAAGATAAATTATGTCTAGTTTTGTTGTTTTTTATTATATATAGAATTTGTCGGTTTCACTTTTGTTTTTAATTTTCTTTTTCTTTTTTTTTTTTCCGACAAAAAATGTGAGAAATTTGTTGTTTTCCTTAAATATTCGGTGTATTCTTTTATCTTATTTTATCTGCATAGCAGGTATATAGGAGGCGCTATATGATCTGTAATTGTTTGAAGCGCCTCACAGTGAGAAAATATGTAGTGAAAGAAGTCGTAAAGTGTAATACTGATGACTGACACTGACAGCGGTACTGCAGCGCTGACAGGCGCCGCTCTTTGTCAACAGCACCCTCTTGAAAATAAACTGAAACACTATTAGAAGAGTTTATTTTTTGCTTTCTTTTATTCTATTAAATGCACACGTAACATTATGGAAAGGCCGTTTTCAATGTTGTCTAGTGCATTCGTGTATCTAATATGGAATATTTATTAAGGAAAAAAGACTTTGACCTAATAAAAATGCAGCACAGAGGGTAAATTATAAATTTTCAGCAGGAATCTGGAAGAAAAGGTTTCGATTAATATTACTAACCGGAATTTCCCTCTTTATATAATTAATTTTTTTTTTAAATTTTCATCAATTTTCTCAAAAATATATGACTATTCATTGATTTTAAAAGATTCTAAAGAAAATGCAACCTTAGGCTTTTCTCGAAATTACAGGTCCATCCTCCTTTGATCCGTTCATCAAAAGTTGACGGCTACTATACATTATTTCAGAAGTGCATTTCGAAAGCGTCTATTGTTTTATCAGGACGTCAAAATATTTTTGAAAAAATACGTTTTATAATTCTTAAAAATTCACAATTCTTGTAATGCCATGGTTTTTTCAAAATAAGTGCATTTCGATATTAAAAGTTAAAAACAGATAATCTTGAAATCACAGTAAAAAATGATATATAATAAAATTATTTTTAATGATAGAGAAAATATTTCAAAATTTCAAGGAATCTTTCAAGGAAAATCTTTCACGGAAATTTCAAGGAAAGCTAGAAGAAAAGCTCAAAAAGTTTCATAGGAGGTTGAATACCAGAATCTAAGTTTCATTTTTATTTTCTCATTATTATAATGCGCTAGTGTGCGATCGGAAATACATTTTTCGAGGTCCTTGGAGTCTGGATAAAATGTTTTTAGCGTATCTGTTTGTAAACAAATATCTCGAAAACGAAAACTGGCAGGCAGAAAGATCAAACCCGATATTCTGTTTAAGAGTTTATTACATCTGACAATAAAGTTTTGTTCACAACCAGACAATCAAAATTTTTACTAGTTGTACGTGATTTCTTTTTTCTTTCAAAAATGGTTCCACAATTTTCTTTAAACTACGTGTTATAATATTTACAAAAATCACATTTATTTGAAACGTTTTTCCTGTAAAATTGATTTTTGCAGGTGCTCTGGAAAAGAGAAAGTTTCTTTCCACTAAAGTGCCGTTTCATAGCAATTTATGGGTCTGCCACCAGTGTATAGTAATAAGTAGATTAAAGGCTTTGTTGGGGTTTCAAATTTGAAGAATTTCGATTAACCATAAGTGTAATTTTCACTGTAGATTCTGAGTTTTTCCGGATTATTCTCAAAAACTACTCTAACCATTTTCTTTAAACTTGGAATACTAAGTGCACAGATATAAACCTGGATCTACTACTGGAAAACATTCATTTTATTTGGAAGTTCTGGAAATTTATGAAGTTAGATTTCGAATTTTGTTGGGGTTTGTTCAATATTGTCATTGTTTTCTTCTTTTAATTTAAGGCGCGTCAACATCTATGGTCTTTGGCGCCTGGAGCCTTCTCAGCGCACTGCCGGCCTCCGGAAAGTGCTCTCTCGTTACTGACAACACTGACCATCACCGGACAGTGAGCTGTAGAGGCTCTTAGGAATCTAAGGGCTGCACAGCTGGACTCGAACCCGGGTCCTCCTCTTGTCATTGTTGAGTTATCACTTGATTTACTACTTAAAATGGATGTTTCCGAACACATGTCCTCACCGCTTTTATACTTAGCGGCAAATGAACAAAAATTACCAAATTTAAAGAAAATTTGTTAATTGTATAATTGTATTAATTGAAGTGAGAGAATGTTTCACGACAGATTTTGAATTATTTGATCATTGTTCCGCTTTGAGGGTCAATGTAGCGCCTTGATGCTGTTGCTAATAGAACTGGTATTAAATAGAGTCCATCTTTTGTTTAGTGAATTTGCTGGTCATTAGTTCCATTACGATTAGCTTACATTGCCCTAAAAACAATTCAACCTTTAACATAGCATGCAGTTTTCTCCTAAAATGAAATTTCCCCGATGGGGAGGGGATGTTCCAATTATAAGTGATGACCTACATATAATACCAATCTCTCAGTAGAGCTGATTGACTTGTGATAGAAACTTTTGTATACTAACCGCGAGAATGCCTTATCATAGAAATTCTCAGTTTGATCAAAATACATTTTTCGTAAGATAAAAATAAAAAAAATTCTCTGAAGAGAAATAAAAATTATCAAATATAATTGAAATTAGTTCCGACAATAATTGTTATCAATAGAAAAACATCGTAATGGGTTCGTTAACCTCTCCCGCTCATTGCCGTTATTTTAAAATATTTCAAAATAGAAATAAAAAATATTCCTTCTTTAAAGATAAGAGAAAATGTTGAAGAATTTAAGGAACAAAGAATTACTCTGATATAATGCTCTTAAAATGATATTTTATTAAGATATTAAATATATAATATTAAAATACATACATAAATATAATATTATGTAGAGTTTGTAATCATTGTTATCATTATTATAACCTGCCTTTCATTTTTTTATTATTATATATAATTATCTGAATGCTATCTAGTGATGGGGTGACATATTGAGATATAAACATATAAATTATTTTTCATTTTAACTTATCCTTTTAACTTAATCTCTTCAAATTATGTTGTACTGTTAGTGGAATGTCAAATGGCTGCACTAAAACAATATAAAACAAAATAAAAAGAATCAAAAGATCTCAGAGTATGCAGTGGAAAGAACTTTGAAGAGCTGTTATCTCTTTCTTAATAAAACTTAGAACCATATTATATTAACTGTTGGAATCTTCATCACACTTAAACAAGTGAAAGCAGTAACTTTGTGACGATGAGGTGTGCCTACAACATTGTCTTAATGTCATTTCATATTATCACTTCATTGTCGGTCTTGCTTTTTTACTTTCGGCTGTCTTTACTTGAAGAAAAGTGTTATCATAATTTAGATAAGGGAAAAAAATTAGTTTGGGGACATTAGAATATTACAAGAATCTAATTGGAACCATAATAATTTGTCTAATAAACATTAGATACTTAAGAGAATAGCGGTAACGTTCCAGCTTCTCCAGACACCCTTTAAATAGATTTTATCTGAAAAAAATATTCAAACAAAAATGTTAAGTATTAATAAACCCGCTAGTGGCTATATCGAGAAATACACAGAAAACTTAAAAAGAAGAAAAATGTAATACTATTTTCAGGAAATGCGCAAATTCGGGCAAATTATCATATTTTCTCACAGATTAGCTCTTACTCAGAACCACCCTAAAATCAAACAGAAAAATATGGAAAAACTTTTCAAACCAAAATGATGTCTTTGTATGATTAGTGAGGATAAGTACCTACGTATACTAATCTTGGCAGCTAGAAGAGTGGTTAACAACTATCCAAAAATCAATTTTAAATGTTAATTTTTTTAAATGTTTCAATTAAAAGTGAAAGATATTTATATGTGTAAATAGTATACGAAGAGTAAAGAAAATCGTTGGAGCCATTTTCGAGGAAATTGGGAAAAACAGTAGAAAAAAAAAATCACTAAAATGACACTTTCCGATTGATGGATTTTGTCCGAAACCATGTCAGATGCAATGGTGACACCTAAACAGACTCAATGTCTGTGTTTCCTGAGACTTTGGGGGGGGGGGGATATTCTGTTAACTCACATACACACATACATACACATATAAATACAGACTAATCGATAAAAACATTTTTTCGCATTCAAGGAACCTCAGAATATATATTGGTACGGCCAATAGATAGATTGGTTATTCCTCTATTACTATTGTACCGTCAAAAAATAAAATGAAGAAAAAGGTACACTAGTTATTTCAAAGTGGACTGTATTTAATACAAAAAAAAACTAAAGGAAAGGTGAACAGAATTACAAGAGAATTGTTCAATGTAAAGGCTGAACAATATATTTGCATTTATTAGAGATTTTCTATTATATTTCTCTCTCGCCTGAAATTTCTCGATGAAGATGCTGCTGGAGCTATGCTGTTGTCGCCTACACTCACGTATATCCGCTCTGGTACAGATAATGGTGGATAGAAAAATGATGCTCTTCTTGATGATAATGAAGATGATGATGCTTTACAAAAGGTTGAAGAAGATGGTGGTCCGCATTTCCATAATGGTTGATATAGATAATGGTACACAAGCGTACAAAAAAACGTTAAGTAAGGTTCAGGATGTGGCCACACAGAATTTGAAATCAAATTTAACTCACTACTGTGCACACTAACAAAGCTGCAGAGAAACTAACTGTATGTTGAGAATAAGTCTTTGTTAAGAGCGAAAACATTATAAGTTCAAATTGCGGGCGAGCAAGAGACAGAATTCACACACACTGACAAGAAAGAAACATAACAGATGTTTTGTGGTAGTGATAGCAAGAGAGAATTGATGTTTTTTTTGTACAGTTACATGCGATTATTAAAATTTTAATTTTATTTTATTCACTTTCCCTCGGACGCTCCATACCGCCCACAAAAATTTTAATATTCGTTTCCAGGAGTGGTCAGGATAGGGGATAGACTGATAAGCCTAGGAATGGATCGTCTATAGGTCCCACATGCAAGTAGAGACGACGATAATAATGTACTAATAGGTTGTTACAGTGTGAACGCTGAGGCAGAAATAGCGGGTGTTTCTGTTGATTCGTTAATGATGAATGCCGAATTCTTCCGCCCACCCTGAGCAGACCATGTTCATCGGCGAATACATTCAAAGATCTAATAATTGAATCTGAAGATGAAATTTCAGAATAATAATGCCTTTGAAGGATAAAGACCCATTTAAGATTGGCTTTCGTAAATTCTCCAGCCGAAACGGGGCCACCGGTAGACCTATCCTTTGATCGGGTATTATTGACAAAGCGTAAAATATAAGCCACGGAACGCACTAGGCTTGCATAAGAAGAAAATCGTTCCATCCATGAAATAAATTCGGTAACAGTTTTTGTTGCAACTAAGGTAATTTTCAGTACTCTCAATTCAAGTAATCAGAAGTGTTGACGGTAGTTGCGCAGTCCAGTAGGATGCACAGTGGCAGATCCAATCAGATCCGTTCCACCATTTCTGTTTATCAACCAACTCAGAATGTGCGAAGCCACGAGATCCGTAATCGGCAGGATTCTCTTGGGTACTAACGTGTCTCCATTGGGTTATAGGAATAGCGTCTGTGATTTCCACTATTCGATGGGCTACAAGATTTTAAGATTCTGTGGGGGTATATTGAGCCAGCCTAACACAATAGTCGAATCCGTGAAAAATACAGATTCATTTTCGGACAATATATGTTTCCTAAAATCGCTGATGGAGACGTATAAGCGTGCAAGCAATAAAGCGCCCAACAGTTCTAGTCTAGGAATGGAAAGGGGCTTAATGGGTGCCAACTTGGTTTTCGCTTTTAAGAGAAAGGCTTGATTAAGTGAATTCACCAGGTAAATGGCTGCATAATATCCACGTTCTGATGCATCACAGAATCCTTTATTCTGCAATGTGATGACAACGGTATGAACCTATGTATTCTGACGCTACCGATGTGAGGTAAATCTTGGATAAACGACATCCATTGCTGTTGTAAACTCGGGGGAACTGGGCTGTCCCACGCAATGCCGGATTGCCAAAGCCCTTGTAAAATTAGCTTGGCTCGGAAGACTACCGGAGAGAGATATCCTAGGGGATCAAAAATCCGGGCTATAATTGATAAGATGGACCTTTTGGTTACTTCAGGAGCAAAGTTCTCCACTCGATAAGAATAAACATCATCGCCAGGTGACCACTGTAAATCTAAAACCTTAACAACATGATCATCACTTGAAGTGAGCGGAATTGATGACTGAGAAGGCGAAGATGTGAGCTCAGCTACTTCAGCAGAATTGCTGCCCCATTTGCTTAATTGGAATCCGCCACGCGATAACAGCCCAATTAATTGATTCCTCAAGATAATCGCTTGAGGCACGGAATCCGCTCCGGTCACAATATCGTCAACATAAATATCCTCGAGCAGCACCGGTGACGCTTGCCGAAAAGCTTTGCCTTCATCTAAGACTAGTTGCCTGATGACTTCTAACGCCAAAAACGGGGAGCAAGCTAATCCATAGGTAACCGTGTTAAGAGAAAAAACCTCCACAGAATGAGATGGGTCAAAGCGCCATAAGATGTGCTGATATTTCCGATCAGCTTCATTGATCAATATTTGCCGATACATTTTTATAATATCCGCTGTGAAGGCAATTCGGTGACGCCGAAAATTCAGAAGAATGGTCGCAATATCAGTTTGTAATTGCGGACCAACTAAGAGGTGCTTATTAAGAGCGTCACCCGCCGATCTGGCTGAAGCGTGAAATACGATTCTGATTTCTGGTCATTCATATCTTGCTTTAGCACAGCATGATGAGGTATTAAACAAAGACTAGGTTCCCTAGCAGGGGACATGTGTCCTAAGTCGAGGTATTCTTGCATAAAGTTTTGTACTGCCTGTATAATTTGGGTCTCTAGAGGCATTTCGTTCTACATTATACAGTCGCTTAAGAGCGGTGGCCTAGTGTTGCTTCTGGGGTGGAATTCGTCCCAAAATGGTAAAGATACGACGTAACGGCCAGTTTCCGTCCTAGTATGGGTTTGTTGGAAATGCTCCTCACATAGACAATAGAGGAAGCGGCAATTGGATGATGAACTTCCTCTACCTTCCAAACTTCTTTAGGATTGCAGTTGTTTCTTCTTCCACCGAAACAAAAAGTGAAGTACTATTATAAACGACACTGTCGCTGTGGAATTGCCCAATCAAAACAGATCCAAAAATCGTATCCATTATCTGGGGCTGGTTAGGTTGAATGATAGTTGGAAGACCATATATAACCTGTGCAAACACATCGGCCCCTAATAGAATATCTATGGAGCCTGGCTGCCAGAAGTAGGGATCAGCCAGAGATAAATGTAGGTGCAGCTGACGTATCTATCTGGGGATACGTACCTGTGGAAGAAGAGTTGTTATAGATGGAACAACAACTAGTTCCACTTGTATTGGTGAACTGCGATTAAAAGGAATTATACAACAGCTGACTTTGCCTTGGATTTCCTTTAATTTAGTTCGACCTATGTCAGAAATAGTTTGTTTAACTTTCAATGGCATTAATCCCAATTTATGATACATTCGTTCGAGATAAACGAACACTGACTGCCACAGTCTAATACCAATCGAACTGTTGATATTCATCCCTAATATCTTTAATTCGTGCTAATGCTGTGCCCAGTAGGACTTCATTATGCCGTGCTACCGTGGAAGCTAAAGAAGCACCCTCGGCAGTGGGAGTTTCTTGTTTGTAGGTGGTGAGCGATCTGATTCAGCATTAGCAGCCGCAGACGCTTGGTTAGGAAAATGTAAGGAAGTATGAGATTGGAAGCGGTAGCAAAAAATGTTGTGCGAGTTTTATTTTGCCTCTGAGTGTCCTTTGGTTGATATTTATTTGCAGAGTTCAGGAAACCGGAAGGTGGCTTTCTGGGGGTTTCCGGCTGAACAGGGTGGGCCAAACCTAATGAACTGCATCGAGTCTGGACAAAGGAAAGAAGCATGATCGATGTCGGATATTCCGTATTTTCTCCTGCTAAGTAAATATCAAAAGCCTCTCGCGTTGCAGGATCCAAACAAGCTACTGCTAATTCAAATAAAAGGACTCTCCCAGATTAGGAATGTTCAGTTTTTAAGAGCGCTAATATTCTGACCTACAACAGAACTAATTCCTGAAATGAGGAAACGGATGGTTTGCCCTGAATAGGTTTAAAGTTTTTTATTTGATGGAGATAATAAACCGCTAATTTGCGTTGATTGTTATATCTGACGTTCAAGGCATTCCAAGCTTGATCATAACCATCTGCGCTTAAAGGTATGTTTGCCAGTGTGGACAGGGCGTGACCAATTAAGGAACTACGTAAATAATGGTATTTACCCATTGCGCTGAGAGTGGGTTCATCATGAACCAAGGAGGTAAAAGTGTCCCTAAAGGTGGGTCATTTTGTTAGTCACCGTCAAAATTAGGTAACTTTATTTCGGGCAACTTACGCTGAACTATTAAAGAAGAATTGAAAAGGGAAGTGCTACTGTTTGTTGATGTTGAAGTTGTAAGCTGTAAATGTACTTACAGAATTCCTTTAATATCGTACCACAGCCTGCCGTAATGTAGTATCCTCAGGGGTTGAAAAATCCGCCTCTGAACCCCTAAGTAAATAATATTCCATTAAGTTATCCCAAGTACCATCAAATTTTTCATAAACCTTGTCTAAAGTTCTGAAACTACCCAGAAAAACAGCTTTAGCTTCAGGATCAGCCCCCGCAGATGCTGCCCTAGCTTTCTCTACATACAATTTAATTCCTTTGCTAATGATGTTAACCGTTTGTGCCCCAAGGCGATTCTTTGGTCAAGGGATAGGTTAGGAGTACTCTCTACAGCAGTAGAAGGTTTGGTGGTCGGCGGCGCCATCATAGAAAGAGAATAAATAAATGAAACAAATCACATCAATCTATAAGTCACTCAAAAAATAAAGATTAAGATTACCTAAAACCAGAAATATAAAGAAAATTAAAAAATGAATAAAATATGAAAGTTGAAATATGTAAATATGAAACAGATACTGAACATATAGTTTATATAGATAAGTATAGAAAGTGAAATTTAAAAAAAAAAATTAAAAAATAAAGTATGAAAAATAAAGATATTAAGAATATAGTTTATATAAATATAGAAAGTTGTCTGAAACGAAATTAAACTAACAACAATTAAATTTTCCTGAAAGAAAATTACCAATTACAACATAAATTCTTCAAAATTTTAAATAAAATGAGTACTAGATCAAGTGAAAAATAGCAAAGTAGATTATTAATTCACCTCAATACAAATTAAATTATTAACTTTGAAAATCAACAAAATAAACTTAAATATTCTTCAATAAAGAAATAATCTAAATACATTTAATTAATTTTACTGAGAACAGAAGAGAATATATCACATTTGCGTAGATCTTTTAAAAATTCTATTTGCTCAGTTTATATATTAAATTCTAACAAGTTGTAAAGATATATTGTTGTTAACTTATTATTATTTCAATAAACTGTACAGAAATAAATGCAAATATTCTTCAGGAATAATAGAAAATAACCAACGTAAATCTTTTATTAATTCGGCGAACAGAGAACCAAAAAAAATGAGATTTAATTTTAACTTAATTCGTCCAAGAAGGACCAGGAATGATATCTAATTTTAATTTAATTCGGCAGAGGAGGGACAAAAAATGGTATTTAATTTTAATTTAATTCGGCCAAGGAGGACCAAAAATGGTATTTAATTTAAATTTAATTTGGCTAAGGAGGACTAAAATGATACGGCCAATAGATAGATTGGTTATTCCTCTATTACTATTGTACCGTCAAAAAATAAAATGAAGAAAAAGGTACACTAGTTATTTCAAAGTGGACTGTATTTATACAAAAAATAAAAATAAAGGAAAGGTAAACAAAATTACAAGAGATTGTATAATGTAAGGGCGGAACAATATATTTGCATTTATTAGTGATTTTCTATTATATTTCTCTCTCGCCTGAAATTCGTCGATAAAGATGTTGCTGGAGCTGTGCGGTGTCGCCTACACTCACGTATATCCGCTCTGGTACAGATAATGGTGGATAGAAAAATGATGCTGTTCTTGATGATAATGAAGATGATGCTGCTTTACAAAAGGTTGAAGAGGATGGTGGTCCGCAATTTCCACAATGGTTGATATAGGGAATGGTACACAAGCGAACAAAAAAAATGTTAAGTAAGGTTCAAGGTGTGGCCACAAAGAATTTTAAATCAAATTCAACTTACTACTGTGCACACTAACAAAGCAGCGGAGCAACTAACTGTAGGTTGAGAATAAGTCTTTGTTATGAGCGAAAACATTATAAGTTCAAAGTGCGGGCGAGCCAGAGACAGAATTCATACACACTGACAAGAGAGAAACATAACAGAGGTTTTGCGGTAGTGATGGCGAGAGAGAATTGATGTTTATTTTATACAGTTACATGCGATTATTAAAATTTTATTTCATTTATTCTCCTTACGGACGCTCCATATATTTTCTGATTTTTTTCTTTTTTTAGTTTTTCATGATTTTCTGTATAATACAAGTAACTTTTCCATGTTGTAGGATAATTACAGTGACCATATTTCTAACAGTGAAAATCTGGATAAATTGTTAACATTTTTCAAAAGTAAACTAAGTGCGTACTCAAAAGATTAGGCGTAAGCATAAGTAAGAGCAAATATTCCAATATTTTACGGCCGCTCCACCAGTGCAAAGGCAATAACATGAAGTTTATTCAGATAATCTCAGTAAAAGTGAAATATAAGTGTAACGATTTCGATATTTTTACCTTACTGTACATACTTTATCCATTAGTCGAACAATTCGAGACATTTTGCTCATTATTCGGGACGCCGGGATACATCCCTTAAAATCGAGACTGTCTCGATTTTTTCGGTACATTATGGACTTGCTTACTAACTGAATTATTATTCAGATAAATCATCTGTCACTATGTCATTCGATCTATTTTTTTCAGGTAAATTGATTTTTGGAATATTATGGTGGCTTTTCATTAAAGGGCCACTTCAGTACAATTTATCGTTTTATTATCTATGGAAATATTAAGATTCATTGAATGCTATGCTATATTCCAAATTTGGAAAAGCGAGAGGATTTTCTTTAAACTTGAAGTATTATCTGTATAAGTATTGAAATCAATAGAAGTTCTCTAAAAAATCCAAAGAGAAAGTTCCTGTTAATTTACCATACCATATTATTATAGTAAGCACTTACGCAAATTCTTAAACAAAATTTACTACGTGCAACTTGACAGTGTTTTATTATTTTATAATAAAATCAAACTTTGAATTACGTATTAAAGAAAAACATCATGACAAGCGAATTATTAAAAAATGAAACAGCAAAAAGAAATAGGTTTTTTGAATCGTATTCCTGTCATTAAATAAAGTAATCAGGAACAGTCATCATAACCGGAAATATGATTAATTTTTTTTTTTGTGTATCATACTGTACAGAGGACCGTAGCTAATAAGGAAGTTGACAAAACAAAAGAAACTTCTTACAAACTGCACCCATCTGTTTAGTATATAGGACCACCTACCGTTCACAATTTGTTGTCCGTTTACGAGCCTCTACAGTTACCATTTCTCAGAGATGAACTTTCTCATTAACCTTAATAGCAAAGTTTTTTTGTCCTTGTTCGAGCCTTAAAAGAGTTTTCACCAAGTAAAGAACCAGTATTTATATATATATATTTAACAAAGTGCCGCTAACTGGTTTATTTGTTTGTTTTTCGAAGTAATTCTTAATTATATTCTTTACAACTTTTGTAACCAATAGGAAAGAGATAAATAAAAAATATATGTTAACTTTTTTTTTTAAATTAGTTAAAAATTAATATTATGTATCATTTAACACAAATAATTTCTTTTATTGAGGGTATTAAGAGAAAATTTATGGCCGGAGAAAACGATACGTGAGCTGTGCAGCTGTAATTTTATGTTTAGGTAAATACTTTTTTTTGGCCGGTTATTTCCCTATTGGAAACTTTTTAGGGACAATCGTGCGATTTCAATAAACTCC
Organism: Triatoma infestans; assembly: GCA_011037195.1. Lineage (NCBI taxonomy): Eukaryota > Metazoa > Arthropoda > Insecta > Hemiptera > Reduviidae > Triatoma > Triatoma infestans. The sequence goes on along the minus strand of JAAEAF010002441.1, from coordinate 44,702 downwards.
GAATGGTTGTAAAAATAAAGTGTAAATGGTAGTAAAAAAAACAAAAATGAAAATATCTGACATTAAACACGCACACAACTTTCACTTACGTCACACTTCTGAAAGACAGATTGTCTTAAAAGCTGGAATGTTTACTTAGATAAATAGTTACCTTAGATAAATATGTTCTGTGGGGGCTGGCCTTCAACACCGCGACATTATGCTGATGTTGGTGTGCTACTGCACCGATGTAAACGTATTTTATTGGTGTGTTAATATTTGGGGAATATATCAAGAGGTTACACTTCTTGCATCGACTGTATATCGATTATGGAGGGAGGTAGATCGATTGAGAACGAACTGTTAATTGGTATTGAAAAGGGCAGCCATTAGTTTTGAGCAGTTGTGTTTGAGTCAGTCTAGGTGTAGCTAGATATAGTGTCGTGTTATCGAGTTTTAGAAATAAAAGATACAGTTTTTAATTTCCAGTGTTTATTACTTATTTCCCGTTTCAACAGATAAAAGATCTACATTGGCAACATTTTTTTTTTTTTTTTTTAATAAAAATAGATTTTAAACAGTTGTGCGGAATTTGTGGCGTTAAATTTCAAATATATGAGGTAGTATCCTTGTTATTGGCGCAGCTTCTTCTCACTTCCCTATCATGTAGCTTGCTACTTTTCACCCCACCACCTCTTTATTTCTGTTAGGACAAAAATGTAAACTTTGAGTTTAATAAATTTGTCATTTTATAATATAATTGTGCTAACAAGGAAGTAAGAGAAAGTTGTGTGAGTTTTTCACACCCGATTTTTTGTTGAAAATCACTTTTTCAGTCTTTACAACTCTTTTTTTCTTAAAAGTGCTATTTTATTACTCACGGGTTCTCTCACACATTATAATATTGAAATCTGCTGAAGATTAAGTAAACATTGCAAGATTGAAGGAAATTAGTTCATTATAACTCTGTAAATTGCAGTAAGAGAAAGTCCGGGAAAGAATTTCACAACAGATTTCTTTTTCCAATTTATTGGACCAAACAACACATTGTACTTTGTAAACAAATTGTGTAATACAAACTAGTTACAAAAAAAGAAAAAGAATTCTCTGGTTCTCGGGTATGTAGTGTGATTGAAGGTACACACTTCTAAAAAAAGTGGTTATGATCCGTCCCCCTCCTTATCCCTGTGCCAGACAAATTGCCTCAGATGTTTAGTTCTTAAAAAGTTGCAGAAGAACTAGTTAATTTGATGTAAGTAGTATAGAAGGCAAGTTCACGTGCCAAATCATACCTATTCCACCTTATAATGATTTATAAATCCTGTTTCTCAAAGACAATTTCGCCCGCCTTCAATCAAGTCAAAAAAAAAAAAGCGGGGAGGGGGCTTTAAATTGGCTATGAATTAAGCACAGTATATTTGCATAATTTGTTTTTTACATAAAATGTTCAACATTACTATTAAATAGCGAACAGTTAAGGATTTGGTTAAAAAAAAAAATATATTTAAAACGCTGGTCACGTTTTTATTTCTACCAACTGTAAGTTGGCAGAACTGTCTTTTTATCTGCTGCGTCCGCTCAATATGTATTGGTCCTTCCCAATATGTACATACATACTAGATCAGCCTTGTAAGTTTATATCTTTTATTTTTTCAATTTATATTGATTTGGACATCAAATATTTTTGCTATGATTTCCATCCTTATGCTTTACGAAATATTTGAATATTTCATTATAATTAGAAAGGTTGTGATAAGACTACACTTTCCGGTTTCATTCAGAGCAACGAAAGCAACATTACGAAATGAAATTACAATACTTCTATGGAAGGAGGCCTTACTGGCAATTATCACTTTTCAAATCGTATTTCTGAAGTTGTAATTTCATATATTGTGAAATCTTAGGGACTGTTTATTATTGTGTATTTGTTTTTATTTTCTTTTTTTTTTTAATTTTTATTTTAACTTACTGCTACTAAGAAGTAGTATTATTTGAATTTTGCCAAATTTTTCAATGGAAATACACATTTTGACGTTTCCTGTATCGAAATATATTACTTCATAGATATTAATCTGTTGGAAATGCTAAAAAGCCCGAAAAATTGTAGGAAGTTCAAAATTGGATATTCCGTTTCGATGCGACGGGAAGTTATCAATAAAAATTCTACAACCAGAAGAACTATTTTATTCTGTGGATTATTTTTAATTTTCTGTTTCCTTGTAGTCTAAAAAAACCATTTACAAATAGATAGGTCTATCAGTTTTAATTCAAACATTTTTCTGGAAAAATTAATTTTATAAATACTTTAAAGAGGGGAGGATAACATTATTAAAAGTACCACATACCCCTCGATATAATGTTTATTTAAATTAAACAGTTTGCCAAAGTTTCGAGTTAGAAGGAAGACCGGAAGTGCGATTTTATGAGTGGCAATTTTGTTTTCATGCGACTTTCTCTATTAAAAAATACAATCGAATTCTTAAACTTGGTCTATCGGAGCGGGTATAGTGTAGTGGTGTACAAACAATTACAGTTAGTACTAAAAATGTTATAGGAAACAAATCTCATTTATTTATAGGAGGGGAGAAGCACCCATTTGTTGCACACTCCCTTGAAATGTGCTACTTACGCGTATTAAAGACAGTCTCAGGAAACCACTACCGTTTAAATCTTCGGGTTGAATTTCCAGAGTTGTTTTTGGAGGATAGGCAGCCAATAAACGGATTGAAGTGGGTGAATATGTGCAGATGGAATTAGAATAGCGGGATTTGGCCAATTTTAGGACAAACAGGATATATAGACCTCTATGAATGGTGGTATTGGAAACATAGTATGGAGCATTGACTGTTTTGCCGAGGATTTTTGATTGGATTATTTGGGTAGATACAGTGTTGGCATGCTTGGCTGAACCGTACAGTTCAATGGCGTATGTCCAGATGAATTTTTTTATTATAGTAGTGCATACAAGTCACTTGTTAGTGACAGTTCGAAACGGTCTAATATTCGTATCGTCGGATCACTTCTTGTTTCTCTAAAGCCAGTGTTGGGTGTCCAGGCATAAGTTTTTTGTCTATGACCAGAGTCCTAATTATCGTTCATGGGTTATCGAAGGGAGAATTTAGTTGTTGCATGTGACAGGAGCTAGGGTGTCACGGTCAGTTATATGTTAGATATTTAGTTTTATACTCCACTTGTTGTACGACGTTTCGAGGGCATTTATGTGGGCGTGGGAGATTTCCGTCAGGCTATGATAGGATCTTTATGAAAGGGTAGGATGGCTGTATCATGTGGAAAAGAGTATGAAGTTGTTTTTGGATTATTGAGAATATCGAACTGTGTACGATAAAAAGAATTGGGCTTGCAACACTTCCTTGCGGGACTCCTGCTTTTATTTTTCAATTGTTTAGAGATCTCTGATAACTCAGTCTGCAGAGTCCTATAATCTACATCATCTTCACTGCTCCTAGGATTCATGAATAATTAATCATAAGTATGTGTTTGGTCAGACTAAACATAGGCACCATCTTTTCCTAGAGCCTTTTTAGAGGAAAGCCGCAATCTATCACAACAAGTCCTTAAAACAACTAGCAGTTTAAAAAAACACTCAACACAATATAAGACTTTAAGATGAATATGTTGAAAGAATCAATTTTAAAACTATATTTTATGATTATACTTACTTTTTGGAAAAAACTATCTGGACACCTTTTCAATTTTTGGCCATTTTAAAATGATGGCTAAAAACTATATAAATTTAGCTTCTATATAAAAACAGCTGCTTATTTAAGCAATTATCTACACCGGCTAGATTTTTTTTAACCCATAATTTTTGCAAAATAGATATGACCTTGTTTCTAGACCAATAGATTTCTATTTAAAAATAAAAACCCCCTGACAAGAGACTAGTCTTGTAAATATGTAAATTAGTTACTATTGTTATAATATGATTATGTTAGGGTTTTTTTTTTGTTTTCGTTATTTCTCTTTCTTTTTTTCTTTTTTATTAGATTTAATAAATATTTCGAACTGGCTGGAAGCCATCATCAACACAGGTGACTTATGGATAGGGCCATTACTCTCCCACAGGGCCGTTTATTATCATAAACATACTGCTTGGGAGGTAACAGTGATTATTGTTAGCAGGTTATTTGTCTTTTTTCATCTTTTTCCCCCCCTTGTTGCCTTCTTCTAGATTATTGTTGTTATTGTAGATGAAAGGGAAGGTTATATATTAACTTTCACTAGTTTAGAGACAATAGAAACAACATACTTATATAGTTGTTATTTACTTGTACTTCATTTCAACATGCTCGTAAGTTATCATGTCTTTATACATATAAAGCTACATATAATTACTTATTAGTGCTCAGACATTTTTACTATAAATTTAGATCAGTGTTTTAATGCCATTTTTTAAAGTAGGTTATTGTTTATAATAAATTATCATGCCGATTCAGAGCTCCATAATCAGAGCTTCTTGCTACATCCTTAGAAATCGATATTTTTGATAATAATATTTTTCAATTAAATATAAACTTCAAAAAAGAAAAACGAAAAAAAATAATCTGGTGTGAAACACTGACAACTTTCTCTTTCAACAATTAATACAATTTAATGGATAACTTGTCAAAAATGTGTACAAATGTTTAGTTGAGCTGCAAGATCTGTGCTGAGGAGAACTTGCGTATGGGGGTCTAGGAATAGGGAGCTATGCATCTTCTCGGACAGCCAGGCTGCACTGAAGGCACTTGGGGCATTCAGAATCACTTCTTCCCTGGCAGGAAGTGTAGAAACTCCCTGGGGGCGTTGTCCCGGCACAACGAAGTGCAGCTGGTATGGGTGCTGGGACACAAGGGGATTAAAGGTATTTAACTAGCAGACCAACTGGCCAGGTATGGAGCGAATACTCCTTTCTGTGGGCCGGAACCTGTTCTGGGAATAGCCAAAAGTATGGCGAGGGCGTCTTGGAGGGAATGGACTCGGAGAGAACATAATCGTCACTGGAGGCTAAGTACTGTAGCAAAACACGCCAAAATGGTCATTCCAGAGCTGTGTAGAAGAAGAACCAGAGAGACCCTGGGTTTAAGCAGGTATCAGATCTGTCTGATAATGGGACTGTTTACAGGGCACGGCAGGTTCAAGAAACATCTGCACAAGGTGGGATTGGTTGATTCGAAGCCCTTGTGTAGACTGCAGTACTTGGGTTTGAGTCTCCCCTGTGTCATTCTAATTCTAATCTAATTAGTTGAGCTGGATATAAAATGTTTATAGATATATACATAACCTATGTGACAGCCAACTCTGTACCATGCCTTGCGGCGTCAGCTTAAATTTGAACTGAAATGGAACACCAAAACAACAGTAAAATGAATTTTTCCCAAAAAATATTTCACAATTCTGTTGTGGGGGCCCGCAGTCGCTGCTTAAAATATAATATATATATCGATAATCACACTCGTGTGTTACTATTAACCCTATTGCAACCTACTCACTCTCTCTGTCTTGCCCCTGTTAAATTGTACCTCTACTCACCACGTTTTCAATGTGCTTGTACTTCTAAGATTATATTAAAATAAAGTGTGTTAATTTCTTTTCTCTCATTCACGATTTTTTATTTCATCGCCCGTAACAAATTTTCTGATATTATTATATAATTATGTAGTGTAGTTAGTTATATAATCGGCCAAGTTGAAAGAACCCCCCCCCCCCCCGGCCGATTTCAAGAAAATTCCAAAAAACTCAAAAAATCTACTGTAAAGTCGTACTTTCTGTTAACCGGTTTTCTTCACATATTTCAATTCTAGCAGTAATTCTGTGTTTACAACATATTCAGAACAGGTCCTATAAAGGTAAGAAGACTAGCGCTACTTTTCCCCCAGCACCCTTAAAAATAAAATCCATTTTCCCGGAAAAATGTTTCAAATAAAAGTATACGAGATTTAAAGAAATCTTTGAAGCCGTTCAAAAAAAAATTCGCGAAAAACTGAAAAAAAAAAAAAATTGAATAAATTGGCACTTCCGGTTGATGGATTTTGCCGAAAGTTTGTGTCAGTTATGGTAATAATAGTACCTAAACGGAATATCAAGTTTAAACTTCCTGCGATTTTACATTATTGTGATATTTTGTTAGAAAACACATACGCACTTATACACAGACCATTCGCTAAAAACTTTTTATTCGTTCTCAGGATACCTGAAACCTGTATTTGTAGTGAAGACTCAATTTCTAAAATTGTACTCGATCGAAATGCTTACTCTTTCTAGAGGTGAGAGAAAGTAAGAAATGTGAGATGCGGTTTTACATGCAGGCTAGACGGGGAAAGGAGTCTCCATGTCGTCCACCAATAGATAAATGCTCCGTACCAGACAGCTTCACTGCACGTGATGAGTGTGGACTAATCTCAAGAGAAAAAAATAATAACAGTTTCATAAAAATTACATATTATTTCAGGTTGGCAGAACTGATCATTCACTAAATCGTTACAATCACGAAATAATTTTGTTTAGGAATTATTCAAATGATTCAGTCTACTTATTTATTAATATCAAATGTTGTGTAAATACAATTTAACAAATAACAGTTTTTTCCATTTTAATTTGCAGATTTGGTTGTTTTTTTTTTTGGGCAAATTATAATATGCAAATCTTATTAAAATTTGACATTCAGACGTGGAAATAATCACTCAAATGATTTTATAAATATTATGAATACATAATTAACACCTGTCAAAATGAAGCACGAAAATTCAACATGCAATCACACTGGATAAAGTAAACTGTCTCTGCAGAATAAAGTGAATGGCTATCTTCATGTGCGGGTTGGGTTTCGGAAGTTTTGAAAGTAAGCGTTTAGTTCGTTTCTTGTGGGTATTCTGAGGGATGATGCCCAGATTCTTGATGATATGGGTTAGTCCACAAGACTGAACACTGAACAACACATTACCATAATATTTTCTCTAGATTTCCTTCCTTACAATTTTCTTTTATTTTTGTTTTGAAAAACAGAGAAAAAAGAAAAATTGCCAACGATAGAAATGAGAAATATTCCTAACTTTATGATTATCTCGGGATATCTATATTTAGATATTATGTGTAGTTGGATAGTTGCATAACCAAAATCTAGAAGATCTGCTGTGGCTTTGATGGGTGCGTGTTCCGGTTAACAACTCTTTAATCTCTAAAAATAAAAATTAACTATGAGAAATGGCAGTAACTGAATATAAGTAGTTAATAAAATAATCATGAATTGACTAAAGAAGAAGGGTTGTCCTGATTTAAGGTATGGTACTACCTTGGGATGGAGCCTCGTAACGCCCCCGCGAGCTTCCTCCGCCCTACCTCGTTTGATTAACCGAAAATACAATTTTACAAAATAGGTTTTCAAGTTCTTTTTTTTTTTAAATTATCTCGTTAACCATAGCCAACAGTCTTCTTTCAACTTGGAATGTTAACTGCATCATAAATATAAGCAGGCATATTTGTGTATATTTTGTTATTTCCCTTTGGAAATACGTGCAGTTAGTTGGTGTTCATCTTGTAGAATAAAAATTGTTAACCTAATTGTACATCGTACAAAAAAAAATAACTATTGCGTTTGCAAGCAGATATATAATATTCAGTTTGTGTAGTCTTATTTACTTTTAGATCGTAGGTTATACTTCAGTGTGTAGTTGTGGTAATATTAGTGTACCTAGCGAATGCATCTATTCATTATTAGTTTACATGTTTGTTTGATTTAGTTAAGTTTAGTTTTATGTGTGTTTATTTTTGCGAGCAGGATGCGCAAGGATGTGCGATAGCAGGATTATGACTAATCCGAAGTTGAGTATCTATTCCTTTCGTGGAACTTTTGTATCTGCAACTAATTCATTCATACTCAAAATTAATTAACACATAAATACATGATAAAATTCTTACAACTAACATGCAATTTTCATGCAATTACATTCATATGCATGCAGTTACATTCTTACACATGCAATGGTGTAGATGATGATGTTTGGAACTGCAAAAGAGAAATTTAAAATTTTTAAATGTTACAGCTAACATAAAAACATTATTGGACACTCAATTTCATATAAAATTCTTATAACTAAGATATATTTTACTAATTAGCTATTGAAGTAGCTAGTTTGTGGGGTATGTATACATATTTGGGCCGTTTGTATTCCATGAGCTCTTCAGCTATGCTGTGTTTTCTAGATACCTTCAACATAAATTATCAATATAAGAAAACAATTAAATATTACAAAAATGTTAGATCAATAGGATCAAAAGATCGACAAAATATAAATAAATACAAATAATTCAGTTTTTTTTTAAGGTGAACTGAAAAAAAAAATAAAATACATATCATAAATATCATAAATAAACATCAAAAATATCAAACAAATATACGCATTATGCTTTACACCATTTAATCTGCAAAAAAAAAAAATGTATAAATTATTAATTAAAAGTATATCATGATACTAAATCAATGTCAAATATTTGAAAAATTCTTAATTTCTGGATTGAAATCGTCGTCGCTGGAACAGAAAAATGTGTTAATTAAACATTGCATTACATAACAGAAATATCAAAAAGTTTACGTGGTCATCTTGGTTTCTGCAAAATAAAATAAATTGTAAATTATTATTTAAAAATATTGAAATATACCATAATTACAAATATCAAATGGTTGAATAATATACATTTTTGTAACTAATTGATTTTTTATTTGCTAACAATAAATATATTCTCTAAGTGAATTATAATAGTTTTATAATATCACAGCGATTATGTATAAGTCAATTATTTATCTAGATTAAATGCTAAACTCTTATGTTTTAACTTATAACTGGCACAGTCCTGATGTGTTCTCTTAGGTGTCTACAAAAAAAACTCTTGAAGGAATGTCTTCTAATTGTTCGTTCAAATCCTCTCCTGTGAGAAGAAGGGGTAGGACAATGCTATCAAGTTCATGAACTCTAAAAGACAATAGCGGTCTTCTACCTGAAATGTCCTTTTGCAAGGGAATTGTCACATATTCTTGATATTTTTGATTTTTTTCAAATTAATATATTTTTATGTTTCTTGCATCCATCACACTCGCTTACCAGGAGAGAGCGTCAGTCAAATCACTGACGAGCACATCCGTTAGTATTTTTGTCAGTTACTTCACTGACAGTTCAGACATCTTGTTTACCTTCACAGTGTATGTCTTATTACTCAAAAGAAAAAATGGAAAGCAATGTGGAAAAATGGCTTGAACAAGATGCCGGAAGACACGGCAAGGAAAGCGATGAAATTCTAGTTTTAATTCGGGTGTGAATGAGTGTCGAGACCTAAAGACAAGTCGCTACGGTAAGTGTATTTAAATAATAATATTTGATATATTAATATTATAAGTTGATTTATAATTATAATAACCGAAGGCAATCAGTAGATATTTCTACCTTATTGACACTAATTTTTGAGTTTAGAGGAAGGAGTTAAAATTCATATATCGAGTGTTTCAATCAATATGTAGGGGAAAAAATGGTTGAATGTGAAAGGCATCATTACTTCATAATTTTTATAGAAACAGATTAGTGAAATATAATTGAGAAATAAATGTCTTCAAGAAAGTTCTAACCTTTCTGGTTTAAAATTTAATTGATGATTGATTTCGCAGTGCCCGGCACATGTATGAATTAGCAGAAATGCTTCAAAAATCAGCAACAGACGTTAATAACAAGTGGCAGATCTACGGAGCCAATTCTATGCCGAAAGAAGAAAGTGCGAGGCAACGAGCAATAGCATGGATGCTGCTGATGTTATAAATCCAAGTGGGAGTACTTTGAATCTTCAAAATTTTTGCTTCCATGCAACACAGGGATGCCAGGGACATCATGTTTTGTGAGTATATCCCCATAATAATAATAATAAAAACAATAATTTTGTGAGTACACTATTAACACAAACCATATTTCACTTTTATTGTAATGGTATAGGACTGTTCGCTGAAACGATTCAGTTTTATCATACATTTCGACATAGGTGTGTGCTTTTTTTAGTGGCTTTGGTTGAGTAGTTGGTCGAGAATTAAATAATCCTGTTGCACATTTGATGTCTTTGCACTGTTTATATGTACTTTTGTGTGGAGGTTATAGTCTGTGTTGTCCTGGTTGGGATGGGGCGGTTGTATTTGAATATGTCTTGATTATGTTGTTGTATATTTGGTTTTTGGTTATAGTTGTTTTCTTTGCTTATGATTTTATGATTAGGTTAGTGTTATTCTAAGTAGAGTTCTAAGTTTTTGTGAAGTTTGCCCAGTGCGTGTGGCTGGGCAGTTTTTGCCGTTGATTTTGTCTACTGAATTAGTTCGTTTGTTGTATGGGGTGTTGTCTTTAATTATAGTGAAAATTATCTTTCTTTGGCTGATAGTGTGCGGAGAAAATTTTTTTTTGTTTTTTTTTTTTTTAAAGGATTTGTTTATTGTTTCAGATTGGCATTTTATTTAAGTTTTTAGCAAATCCATGTCGAAACGTATGTAAGAATAGAATCGTTTTAGCCAACAGACCTGCGCCATAATAATAAAAATAAGTAATAATGAATAGTTATATATATATATATATAACAAATAATATAAATAAATTATAAATAAACAAGGTCAATAAAAAACTCTCACAGATAAAATATATTTTCTTAAAATGGTATTCAAATCACCAGGCCTTAAAATTACAATGAGATGTTTGTACGGCAATGGCCAGAGTTTTTGAATCAATAACCCTTCCATTTTAACCACTTTCCCCAACCATTCAAAACGTCTTCTATCCAAATCCTTACAAATTCACCTTCATCCGAATTCTATCAATTTTAAAAAATACAAAGAAATCATAACTTCAACTTATAACAATATTTTTCTAACCCTAAAAAAAGACACTCGTCAGTAATTTGTTCTTCAAAATTTGAACGCGCCTCACTACAAACATTTTTCTTATCCCTCCCACCCTTTAACAGTTTTTTAAATTTTAAAAAATACTCTCTCTTCACTTCAGTCTCAACGTTCACTCCTCTCCTAGCCTAGAGGTATCTTTATCTGTCTTATTTTATCTTATTGTCAATAACATTTTATTTAATTTACTGTCACTTCTGTTTTATAATTTCTTCTGGTAATATTTCTTTAATTTAAATTTTTCTTCTTTTTTTTATAAATCTATGCACTTTTCATAACTATTATAATTGTACAATAATGTATTTTCTTCAATAAATTTTTACAGAGCTCCTGAAGAAGGGCACCAATGGTACCCGAAACATAGAGCAACAAAGAAATTTTTTTTTCTTTAAAAACCATGGCCATTGCCGTACAAACATCTTATGTATTTCTTAGTTTGCACAATTCTCAATTGTTCCCTTTATAGAAGAGCAAACCTTAATTGTTTTAAAATGTTTTTACATTCATAATATATTTAGTAATATTAAATACATGAATACATTATAAATTACAATGGATTGTTCAATCAATAATTATTTAATTTGGTAAAAAATAATATCACGACTTTGATTTTTACTTTTTGTATATAGAAATAATTTTTTATTTATATTGTAAAAAGGATAAGGATGTAAAGGATTGAGGTTCGTTCAAAGAAAACTCTTTTTTCAAATTTTCACCGACGTTTTGGCACATTTATTGCCTTCTCCCAGAGCCTGTACAAAGATTATAAAACAAATAAAAAATAAACACATAAATATAAAATTAAAATACAAATTTTCAAACAAAAATTTTAGAAAACAAAAGAAAATTGTTGAAATTACACATCTTATGTTAGATTTTCCATATTTTACTCTTATATATACTACATAGTGTTTAAATGTTAATAGTTGAGATGTAGATATATACTTTTATCCATTTATTTAGTTTATTTAAAAAAAAAATGTTAAGTTTTTTCAAGTTTATATTTGTCTTTTTTTACTTTCTCTTATCCCTAGTAAGAGGAAGTATTACTTTCTCGTTTCTCTTACTCCTAAGAGGAAGTATTGTAATCGTGTCAAATTTTCGATACTGAGTTTAGAAATCATTTAGAATTTTTAAAAATGTCGATTAATAATAACTCTCATTTAACAACTCATAAAGTTCAATATTTTTCACGAAATTTATCTTAAAATTAGTGAGTAGTTAAAGTGGGCTTACTAATGCGAATTAATTTTTTTAGTTTTAAAAATAACTCGTACATCCAATCCCCGTAAATTACGAAGAGCAGGAAGATTAGTATGACTCACTCTAATGAAGAATTCACATTCCTCACACACACACACACATTCATGATCTTCTCTGATGACTATTTGTTCTTAATAATGTCGTTGCATTTTTTTTAGAAGTAAAAATCATAAACTAAAAACCTCAAAGTAACACCATGACTGAACAAGTAACAGAATAGATTCATGGACAGGAAACGGAAATGTAATTAAGGCTGTGGGTAAGAATTCTCTTCACACTATTGGCTAAAAATATTTGTTTTTTTTTTTTCACATTTCAGCAAACTTCAAAACATATATTTCTAGGGGGAAACTCAATTTTGAAAATTTAACAAGATCACAATATTAAAGCAGTAAGAGAAAATAAAAGACAATGAAATGTTAAAGATATCTGAAAAGATATTTTTATAAAAAATACCGAAAGAAAGAACATCGCCAATGAGTGTACGACGTGATCTTAGCGATAAGCGATGGTGTGTGATGGCTAGTAAACATGTGAAAATAAGTATACAGGTAAGAAGGTAAAATAAGAAGGGGTGGGGAGAACTTTAAATATAGGAAATAAAATTATATACAATTATTAAGAAGTCAACCTTTTATACAAATCGATTATATTCAATTTCGTATAAATAGTCAATTAGTAAACGTGTCACGGGGGCTCCTAATTATCTCTATATACGATATACAGATATCTCAGGCTATGTTATTAAATTAGTTTACAAGAAATAGTAGCCATTAATAGTTTAGTGCGGAGGAGTGTGGATAGTTTAATTTTCTTATTTTCTATATTGTCAAAACTATGACAATAGATATTTATTTACTTTAATTGACGTCAATATAATTTGAATGTAAATAAAAAATATTTAACTATAAAATAATCTTCTATAAAGTTACATATAATAGTGGGATTGTTTTTACTCTTAGTTGTGTTTGAGCTGAGAGGTTTCCTACCACAAGCTTATTACTTAGTGCTAAAATCCTACCTGACTGACCGCTACTTCAGGATCAATCAAGATCATCCTTCTCCAATTTCCTTCCTATATCTGCTGGTGTTCCCCAAGGAAGTATACTTGGACCCGTCCTTTACTCCATTTATACAGCTGATATGCCAACTATGCTACATATCTCCACTCTCTACACATTCGCTGATGATACCGCCATTCTTGCTACACATAAAGATCCCGTAATAGCAACTCGCAATCTACAGGCGCACCTGAAGTCACTCCAAAATTGGTTCAACAAATGGGGAATCAAAATTAGTACTGAAAAGAGCCAAACAATTTCCTTCACTCTCTGACGACTCACTTCTGCTCTAGTTTATTATGACAATGTCGCCTTAAACCCAGTACAAAAAGTTCGCTACTTAGGACTATACTTGGAACGACATCTCACCTGGAATCCACATACCAGACTCAAACGACAGACACTACTTCAACGTAACAAAATGCTGATGCGATTACTTGACAAACGATCTAACCTAACACTTACTTAAACTATTTGGGCTTACGGCGCCGAACTGTGGGGTTCAACCAAACGATCTAATTATAATCAAACACTCCAATCCAAAATCCTCCACAAAATCGTTTCAGCTCCTTTCTTTGTCTCCAATCATACAGTCCACACAGACTTAAATATACTATACGTCCATCAAGAAATCCTATTCCGTTACAACAAATTTCACAACAGTTTATCATCTCATGTCAATCCTCTCGTCCATGAACTTGCATCCCTAAATAACCCTATAAATTCAACAAGAAGACTAAAACGTCAGTGGCCTCGTGATCTACTCACTGAATAACTCGGAGTTTCACTACTGAGTGACTTCTCCGCTCCAGTTTCTATGAATTGTCCACAATTAACAAATTTACTATTGTTAAGCTTATTATAACAGGGTAAATATCAATAATAATAATAAAAAAGTTGTGTTTGAAAAAGTTTTATCTGGTTTGGCTGCTTTTTTACAAAAAGAGGTGTAAATAATTTTAGGTTAAATAAAGTAGTAAGTATGTAGGTCCTCATGCGTTGGTTTAGTGCCTTTCGTGCAAGAATTCAGGGTTCGATTCCCGTGAGAGCAAAGTCGGTGTTGATCCAGCATCGGGATAAAATGTGGGAAGCTACAGTTAGTAGCGCCCTAGGTAGCGAAGGCGGAACTAAACGGCGTGGGAACTGCGACGTGCTTACCATGCCCACACCCCCCATTCAAACGCCGTCTGGCAAGCCTTGGTTCTTCATGGGCTGTTGCGCCTTAGGGTTTAGGGTAAGTATGTAGACGGGATGCGTTTTTAAAGTAAGTTTCGAAATAACTGAACGAGACTATATTCATGGACAGCGCTCGCTCTTTCTTTTCCCAAAAAAACTTAAAACGGCATTAAAGTGGAAAAAATTGGTTTAAAGAATAATGTTTTTTTTCTAAACAGCCAGCAGTCCATGTTTAGAGAAAATAGTTGGAGCCTTTCTCGGCATCACCTAAATCACATTTATCTTATTATAGTTTTTTTTTTAATTTCAAGGCCTTGCGCCTCATATATTTTTTTATAAGGTGCAAGTCAGCCATTGGTTTGATTAATACTACGAATGATAGGGATATGGTCTTTTCGAACGTTCTAACTCAACTGATCAGGAATCAGCTTCTCGGCCAGCTTTCACTCTTGCTGTTCTGCTGCAATAAGACTTTCATCAAACTAACTGCGACCATTGTCATTTCACCATTATCACTTCGTGGCGCTAGGCGCCTCTAGGCTTATTTAGTGAAAGGATTCAATATTTTTTTTCTCTCTCTTTCTCTTCAACATCAGCTGTTGTTCTCCCATATCAGGTCAAAGATTTAAAAAAAAAAAACGCTTGTTGTTTTGAAAACTACCTGGATTCGCTACGTCCTCGCTTTACTCCATTATCGGATTTATATTAAGTTTTATAAATTTAGTCCAGAAGATTTTATGTTCCCATTTGATTTTGATCAATCTTTTAAGAAGATTAAGTTGGATTAATTATTCTCTGATCTGACATTTTAAGTAAATGTTTAATCCAGGCAAACTTGGAGACAAGCTTTACGCCGAAATATCAGATCGTAAAAGTCTGTGAGCGTTAAATTTTTCCCGTTGTACTTTGGGTTTGCGCCTCCACGCCGTAGTTTAGGAAAGCCAAATAGCTAATCTGTTAGCAATGGCAATCTGATAGTAAACAGCGAAAGAAACCACAGCGTGCTGACCTATGTTTTCTTTTCTTTATCTGCAATTTGTAAGGCTACGTTGATAGGAGAAATTAATGTTTGGTATTTGCACTTTCCAGGATCGACCTCGTTTCTGTCAGTAAATACGACAATATTCCTACCACATCGTTGAATCATTCTACCAAATCTTTTTTTTTCTTTTGCTACTAGAAGCCCAAACAAAAAAAAAGAAGAGCTTGAATTCCTCGGTGTGACTACAATTCGTAGTACTGACCTAAGACATTCATTATGTTAGTAAACATCAGAGGGCTTAAAATACATCCTCTTGCCAGACCCTGCTTTGGAGTAAAACGTATAACAGAAAAAAGACAAAATGACTGAATTTAATTTTGAATAAATAGTCTTCCAGTTTCCGTTCCTTTTCAATAATTAACTCAAAAAGCTTATAATTTCATCTCAGTTCATGTAAAAAATAAAACTCAGATAACGCCAGTAAATTCCGTTTGGACTCTTCGTGCGAAAAGAGGCATACAATAATCGAGCAGACAAAAACTGTTTTCTCTTAAAGAAAAAAACAAGAAAAAAAAACAAACACGGATAAAGACTAGTCTTTCTCGAAAAGCACATAACATGAAACAATAATTCATAAAAACAAAAATTAAATCATTTGTCTAAATTTTTTTTTCCATTTTGATAAATGATTAATCAATCATAAAGTTAATGATGTTGATATTAATGAAGACTTGATATTGTCTGTGGATTCTGCCGACACACAAAGAAGGACATAAAACCATTTTTTAAAGAAACAAAAATAGTATAAGAGAAATGAGATATATATAAAAGAAAGAAAGAAGGTATATTGGGGTGATTGAGCCGCAGGCGGGCCCCAAATATTAAACGTGTGTGCACCACCTTAGCTTGAATAAATGAATATTAAGAAGGGCGTATCTCTAGCTGGCCAGGTCGGGCCCCACAGTCGTCTTCTTGTAGTGCCACTTGAAACAAAAATAAAAATTATAAACAGTAATATCTCTCTCTCAACAATCTACACTTGTAAAGTACATTGGTGCTGTTTTACCGCTAAAAAGTCTTTATACCAAACTATATCCCATCTTTATTGTAATTTCTTGAAATGTAAATAATAGTCATTGAGTTTAAATAACTGAAATACTGGAAAACTTAAAGTAAATACTATTTTGGGAAGGGCTACAGTTCACGCAACCAAAAGTGGATACATCAAAACTTCCAAGTTAAAATCTCTGAATATCTGGGAAGATTCTAGGGAGAGTATATCTTTTTCTAACGCTCCTTCATCTGGTAATTACCCAGGCCAACAAGACTTTTCTGATATGGATACACTTTTCTGATATAGCGTTGCAGTCCGTTAGGAGGTGCATTGGAGTCTCTTCCATCTTCCCACTTAAACGGGACAAGTGTCATCATGTTGTGAACCCAGCCTCTTCAGATGCCCGCAGAGTCTCCAAAGTCCCTTGAGGTAATATACGAAACCTTATTTTTACTCAGGCTAATGCACGCTTCAGATCATTTGTGGTCATAACTGCCCAGACAGTTCTTAGCTTGCTTCAGTCCTGAAAGGCTTTTGCAGAGCTGTGCTCTCTTCTCTTCCTCCTAATTTCTGAGCTCTTTTCTTGAGTGTGTAGTTTATCCAACAGAAGAGTTCCGGCTCAAAAGGGAGATAAAACGCTTTTTCTTCCTATAGTATCCGGCACCTCATTTTCTTCCATGCATTAAATACATTAACAACTATAAATACTGGTTTTTACTTTCTTTTATTGTGTAATTTATTTCAACACTTTTTAATAATGTAAGCGTAAGTATATTATATTTTATCAGATTTTTAAAAGTGAGTGTTCATCGGAACTACAAGATTTGATGTTCACTGAGTCCGAAAAAGGGGGTTGTGAATGGGGTAATGTAAACAGCTCAGCTCAAAAACGAAAAATCGCAGTATGTTCAAACTTTGTATTCTGTTTAAGTATTGCGATGAGAAGTTATTGCCATTAGACCCCATCACTGCTAACACTGCTACACAAATTTTTTAAAATTCTTTAACCGGAACTACCCCACTTTACTGAATGAATTTTTCAGTTTATGCGATATTCTCGAAAATAGGTCCAACAAGTTACTTTTAACTTCTATTATGTCCATTATGCATATGTAGATTATCTTCAATTTTATTCCTTGCATTTTTCTTGGAAAATTCATTTTAGAGAGATTCGGGGGAGAAGGGGAAATGGGTTCTCCCTCTAAAGTACCAGTTGAGGATAGTGCACGAACCTTTCATTAGAATAATGTTAATGAAAATTAAAGTGTTATTAAAATTTCGATTTTTGAAGAAAATTGGTTAACCGGAGGTGCAAATGTTCTAAACAGATTTTTTTCTTTCTAGATTCACACGATTTCCTCGATAAAATCATCATCAAACTTGATATTCTAACTACGCATTTGAAGACTTATCTGAACTTTTTTCCAAAGGAAATTGTTTGATAGTGTTATAAGAAAGGTGGGATGCCACGCTACTCCTAAATTAGCAAAGGTCGCGTCATTGTTGATTTTGCCCGGCTGAATGCTATTGAAGGCATGTAAATATTTAGTGAAAATTTCAACTGTGCAGGAAATTTGTTATCTGGACTCTATAGAGCTCATTGTCCGGCAACGGCAATGGCCGGCATTGTCTCTATCGAGAATATACACTAAGTAGGCATTATGGGGTTGCTGTCTGAGGGCAGAGAAGCTTTGAATAGTGCATGACTTGGTTCCTCCCCCTCCCACAGAACGTTAAAAAAAAGTGATGCCAAAGTCCGATGAAAAAATTCAGTTGAAGAAAATGCTGCTTCATTTAACGTATTTTTCATTTTCCCGCGATTTTCTCGTTGTAAGCACCAACGAGTTTCCTTGAACTTGGTAAAATAATAATCAGACTTTATTCTTTGGTTTCATCTCAACAGTATATTAGAAAATAATTTTAAAAATTATTATAAAAAAAAAAAATTAAACCAACGAAAGTAAACGCGACCAGATTTTAAATTTATTCCATGCATATATTGACCCAATTTCACCAGGTCTGATCCTTTTTGAATTGCCGGCGACATTCTTAAATAATGAAGAAACGGATTTTTTGGGCGAGTAAAGTTTTGTCATTAATATAATAAGACCATCCTACCCGCCAATGTAGTAAATAATGATTTGAAAATAAGTTAGTTCTGGCCTCGTACCATAGAAAGCTAATTTCATTTCTTATTAAATGATCGAAAGGCTGTACGAGTATATAGTTACTAAAAAGTATGGTGAATTTTTTGGTTAATATTTTGGGAGGGGAAAGGGGGGTGCCCATCTTAAACATAATTATTGAAAATATCTGTTG
Source organism: Triatoma infestans (assembly GCA_011037195.1). Taxonomy (NCBI): domain Eukaryota; kingdom Metazoa; phylum Arthropoda; class Insecta; order Hemiptera; family Reduviidae; genus Triatoma; species Triatoma infestans. Next base: position 25,950 of record JAAEAF010002441.1, on the reverse strand, counting down.
ATTTATTGTTTAATAGTGATGATTATACATATATTATGTACTAAATTACCCGACTGTTATTGGCTACTCTTTATTTATTATTTTCTTCTCACTCTCTCTCTCTCTCCGAAAGTACCTATTTATCTCTAATGTCTAAACATTTAGTAAAGTTAAAATAGTAGAATAGATTTATCTAGTTAGCTTTGGAGAATTTTAATAAGTTTTCGAAAAAAAGGAAGACTTAATAATATAATAATTCAGATAACAAGATCGGATAGATACAGTTATCTAAACTGGAATTTTGTGCTGGAAGTTAATGGTAAGAGTTGTCGGCCATCACACAAACGGAAATAAAAATATCTGGTGTGAAACACTCACATGACTCTCTCTTATCTTATTGCAGTTAATACAATTGTACAAAATGACTTTCTTTAAACATCCAATTTTATTCGTCCGTCGTAACATAAATATAGAAGTGGTGGGGAGCATAACTAACTAATCTGGCAAGTAGTAGTCTCTCTCTAGATTACACTGTAGTCCAGAAGAGAGTGCCATCATATTGAAGCAACCCCATCACTGCTATCCAAATCATTCATGGCCCGATAGTTTCGAATTTCTCCAGGGATGCAGAATCGCAGTACCTTTGGCCAATATACATTAGATTTTTAGTGTTTTTCACTTCTTAATCTAAGCCATATCAGCATCTAAATCCATTGCCATCCCCCACAAATATTTTCCTTCTTGGATACTATCGACATTAGTTGCCTTCTATGAACAATTTAATCTTACTATAACCAAATTAAGAAGGTTATACGTATGCCAATAGAACTTAACAAGTAACGGAAATCCTAACTGCATTGATGATGTGCTTGGCAAAAAAAAACTCCTGCCATCCATTCAACAATCTTGATGTCAATCTAGCCGATAGTGAAGAGCTGATAAGTTGGAGAAACATTTACAAAAGGAAGTGGGGGGGAGACCAAATTTCGACTACTATAGGCATAATACGAAAAATAAAAGTTTTGTAGATCTGTGAATGAGATGCTAATGTAAATATCCACATTGAAACAGACATAAAAAGTCAAATAAAAGAGAAGTGAAAAGAAGAAAAAGAGAGAGAGACTAAGAAATTTGAATACATTGTCACCATAATATAAATATCAGTTTTAGTAAAGCCGTTTTACAAATGAATGGGTGCTACATTTTTAACTGTAATCAAGATATAAATTCTTTGTTGTCTTCTGCCGGCAATAATGTTGACGATAGCAGCCGGTCAGCTGTTTTATAACAGTTCTAATCGGTCAGCTGTTTTTCATTAGAGTGCGGTAGTGATGTGATATGTTGTATATGTAATAGTCTCTTGTTTGGTTTTTGTTTTATAATTTGACTTCAAAATAATCTTGTCCGTTTTTTTTTTAAGTTATAAACTTGATGAAGTCCAGGCAGACTGGCAGGTGTCATCATTATCAGGTCAGTAATCCCCATAAAATTACAAAAAAACAAAATGTATATATATGTAAATAAAATAAAATCCTCTAATCTCATTGGTTGTTTTAAATCCCCGCCAAGTCAGTTTTTTATTGGGATTTTTTTTGTTATTCAAGAAATGTCTCTGATATATGTAAAACAAAGTTTTCATTTCTTTCAAAAATTTTCCTTAAAAATTTACATGGCATTCATTATTCGATGTGATGACCTACCTTTAATATCTTCATAGGAATCTGGAAGTTACAGTCGTAAATATCACTGAATAATTTTCTATGCATGTAACAAGAAATTTCCTGACTGACATCAACGCAGAGCCGAAACTATTGAATTTAGAAACATTAAATGTGGATAAAAGGTTCTTTTGTGTCGTAGAAAGGATTTTTCGAAATTCGACCCCTAGGGAGGGTGAAAAGTGGTGAAATTAATAATTCAACCCGTATTACAATTCAACTAAGCTAGAAACATCTAGAAAGCGTAGTACGAATTTCTCGCTGACAAAGTCATAGGCAATTGCTAGTACTTTATAATTTAATGCTCAGTTAAAACATTGAAAACGACATTTTAATATACATCTGATCGTGTTCGTTCACCTCTTATTTCCTATCATCAATCTTAATCTACCATACTATTCTAAACAATGTTCGATACCAATTTAAGAAATCTGGAATCAGTGAGGTGGTTAAGTTTCTTATAATCAGCAGGGTGAAGTAACAACGCCTTCTTGTTATTACCAAGTATATTTATTCATTCTCTGAACAGAAAGAAACGTATCGACTTAATGAGATCATCTTCAGATGGTATTTACATTTAGTTCTGGTCATCAGTTGTTGAAAAAACTATAACTAAATCCATTCTTTTGCGAAACAGCAGTTTAATGAAGTTTGTTTAAACGTGTGAGAGAAGTTTTATTATAATTTATGAATTATTTGTTATAAAAACTTCTCAATCTTCTGGACTTGTCCATACTACCTAAAGTTAGTTTCGTTAAAAAAATGGGTTTATATATAGTTTTTTTAATCAAAACTGATGAAATGAACAAAATAAAAATATCAGCAGCAGAAGTTGACCACTGAATAATTTTCTATGCATGTAACAAGAAATTTCCTGACTGACATCAACGCAGAGCCGAAACTATTGAATTTAGAAACATTAAATGTGGATAAAAGGTTCTTTTGTGTCGTAGAAAGGATTTTTCGAAATTCGACCCCTAGGGAGGGTGAAAAGTGGTGAAATTAATAATTCAACCCGTATTACAATTCAACTAAGCTAGAAACATCTAGAAAGCGTAGTACGAATTTCTCGCTGACAAAGTCATAGGCAATTGCTAGTACTTTATAATTTAATGCTCAGTTAAAACATTGAAAACGACATTTTAATATACATCTGATCGTGTTCGTTCACCTCTTATTTCCTATCATCAATCTTAATCTACCATACTATTCTAAACAATGTTCGATACCAATTTAAGAAATCTGGAATCAGTGAGGTGGTTAAGTTTCTTATAATCAGCAGGGTGAAGTAACAACGCCTTCTTGTTATTACCAAGTATATTTATTCATTCTCTGAACAGAAAGAAACGTATCGACTTAATGAGATCATCTTCAGATGGTATTTACATTTAGTTCTGGTCATCAGTTGTTGAAAAAACTATAACTAAATCCATTCTTTTGCGAAACAGCAGTTTAATGAAGTTTGTTTAAACGTGTGAGAGAAGTTTTATTATAATTTATGAATTATTTGTTATAAAAACTTCTCAATCTTCTGGACTTGTCCATACTACCTAAAGTTAGTTTCGTTAAAAAAATGGGTTTATATATAGTTTTTTTAATCAAAACTGATGAAATGAACAAAATAAAAATATCAGCAGCAGAAGTTGACCCAGTGTCTTGCTATAATGGCCTCTTAATTTAGCAGCTTAGCCAAGTTCCGCTTTCCGTTGCCATTATTTTTGTCATTTGCAACCAGGTAGTGAAAGCCAGTAATTGCAAGTTCAGCTGAGATTCCGGCTTCATCCAGACACCCTTGCCCTTAGATTTTCTCTCTACTTATAAATCTGTCCAGTTTTAGCAAGTGTTTAGAGAGAATGTGAAGGACCGGTGGCTGGCAGTGCAATAAGAAGAAGGTATACAATAAAGTGGCAAAAATAAGAAGGGAGAATACAGCAAAAAAGAAAGGATAGATACTGTGTCAACAGCGTAGAAGTCACAATCCTGGACTGCTCCCACAAAGCATCTACAAACACTTCTTTCTCCGAAAAACATTTAAGAACGTATTATTTTTTTTCCTACGCCATGACTTCGCTATTGGACCATTCTACCTTGCTCGGCCCAGGTTAAAAAGGCTGCGCTGGCGACTGATGTTGTTCGCAGCACAAATTTCAGGGCACGTCCGAGTATATTCTCGCACGCGAATACCTAACAAGACTTATAATGACACCCTCAACACTTACACTGTAGGTACTGAAGTGAGCGACTTTAAATAAAGACAAATTCTTAGATCTCAGCTATAAGAAAATCTAGCTTTGAATCGAAGTAAAGAGAGCAACTTTTATGAAATTTTCTTAGTTTACATATTTTTAATCTCCTTTACTCTGCAATAAGTAAACATGTTTTAGCGAATGATCTATGTGAAACTGAGAGAACAAAGTATCTCAAAAAGAAAACCTTGCAGGAAGCTCAAGCTTGATTGCCCCCATTATGTGCTAAAATGAGTACGACACGAAGGTTTCGGTTAAAATCCTTCAACCGAAAATGGGACTTCATTTCAATTTTTTGGAAACATTAAAAACAATTTTGTTTAAACTTGACTAATTTCTTATCGTCTATATTATATTAAAACGCATTAAATGCATTGCTAACAGCCGAATTTGAAGAAAATGCGGTTAATTGCCTGTGCGATTATACTGGACTACTTCTGAGTTTTACGGGATTTTCTCGAAAACGACTGCAAAGAATTTTCTTTAAAATTTATGTTAGAGGATTCTGGAAAATCTATGACGATAGGCATAACTTTAAACTGCCATTATAAATTTTGCTGGGGGACTGATAGAAGTGTTGCCTGGAGGCTAGAACTAGTCACATTCAGGTAGCTTCTATTTCCTAAGAAACAACAAGAAAAATGACTTATCTCTCCCCACCTATATATATGGGATAACTAAACATATGATAAAAATTCCAAAGATGAAGAGAATTTGTTAATAATAAGTATGAGAAAATTGCAGTAAGAGAAAAATTGCAGTTACTGTTGCACAACAGATTTTTTCTCGTCTATTAAATTGTGCAAAACTATTGAAAGAGATGATAGCTCCAGCATCCCAATCAAAGTATCAGTTGTCTAGCTGACAGGGAGGGTAGAGGAATAAATAAATAAAAAGCGGATTAGTAGAAAACGACGGAGTAGATGGTAAATAATGCAATAAACACATTCCCAGACAGGTTGCTATTATTGCAGAGCATGCAGCACAACTAGTATATAATATATAATATACATACAAAAGAAGACCGCACTTTTACGCTGGCGACATCTACAACGCTACTAGTACACTCTGGTGATCAAAATGGTGACCTTAAGTGGGGGTAGGGATCTCTCTTCTTCCCTCTCAGCCGCGCTCTTTCTCTTCTTGTTCTACAGCTATGTCAAGGGCGCGGACAGTTAATAACCTGTAAGCACTACTAACACGCGAGCGCCTTTAAAGACTTGACAGAAAAGAAGTTCGCCTAATATGGCAAAGTCCCGGCTATTTATTAAAAACTGCTAGACTTATCTTTTAAATTTATAGTTTTACATAACTTTCCTCTTATGAATTACATATATATATTTAAATAATATGAAATTAATAGGTAAACAAAACATCCTTGTAGGTAGATTATTACTTTCTCTTACTAAAAGAGAAAGTATTGCGATCGGGTCAAATTTTCGATATCATTTTTTCACCGGAAATACACGTTTTGAGATGCTCTGAGTAGGAAAAAGCAATTTTCAGAAATAGGTATATGGTCAGCTTAATTGAAAAACGGAAAACCACAGAAAGTTCAACTTTGATATTTCGTTAAGTTTTTACCAGGCAACATAACAACAAAATTTTGACTAAAAATCGATTGATCAGCTATGCCTACTTTACTGAATGGATTTATTTGGTTTTTAGATTTTTACAATTTCCTCTCTATAAAGGATTCAACAATTTTTTTTTAATTGTTACAGTTACAACGTTTATGTGAAACATTTTCTTTCTGGAAGAAGTCTTTCTTGGACCTTGAACCCACTAAAAAAAAAAACTCTCCCTCATAGGCATTTGTCCAGCCCGGAACTGCGCCAAGTTACTTTGGACTTGGTTATACTATCCAAGTGATTTAGACCTATCAAGATTCGATTGAATCATTTCTTTGAGTATTAGATTTAGGGATGGTGTTGGAGATTGAAAGTCTAGAAGGTCATGCTAGCCTCAAGTGTCGTTTATAGTTTTGGTTCCTCCACCTATACATATGATATTGAACCAGTTAAATTAAGTAAAAAAGCCAAGTCTGAAGAGGCTATAACAATGTAAAGTTTGTGTGATTGGTTCACACTAGATTTTTTTTTGTTCAACTATTTGTGATTTTGTTTCAACCCCGTTATTATCTATACTCTTAAGGAGTTGTCACTTTTCTTTTCAGTAAAATCTGATGAGCTTCTGTAAAGGAAGTACGGTTCTATATACTAAATCAATATTGAAAGCAAATAGGTTTGGTGGAAATTAATACAAGGGCATTAATAAGTTTAGTGGAAGTAGTTGGCCATAATCACTTAATTCTGAGTTTTTCCAGCGATTTTCTTAAAATTGATAATAGTAATTGCATATTAATCAAAACTTTCACTTTTTTTGAAATTTTAGCTAGGGGTTGATAGAGACGGTGCTATACTTATTGTCACTGGTAATGCTGCTAAGACTTGAATAAGTAAACATTGCTTGTTTACAGAATTTTTTTTGAATTTGTAATTATAATCCTAATTGCATCAGGAGAAAATTATTTACATCAGAGAATGCTACAAAATTTGGCAGCCAATGATATTACTCAATACATAACATAATGTACATGTAAAGAAGGAAACCATTAATCGATTAAAAAAAAAAAAAATAGGGAGAGTGAATTAATTGCCAATTAATGAAAGTTGGATAAATAAAAAACAGTTATGTAAATAGGGTAGGACATTTTAATTTTATTTATCTGAAGATGGGACACAAGTAATAAACCACTTCAGAAGAACAAGTTTCAGGTTATACTGCTAATACGTTCAATAACAATAAAAATAAAAACATCGAAACTTCTTTGGAGGTCTCTGACTGTTCTTTTGGATTGATATGAATTTTATGAGACTACATCGCCCCACCAGTGAGTTTTGTCACAGATAAACATTTCTCTCCCCGTTTAATCAGGCTAATTTACATGTGCTGCTCCCTAGTGGTGATGGCCTTCACTAAATGGACAATTCTACTCTTCAAAACATACAAAAATAATAGGTTATTGATGAGCAAGTTAAGGGAGGCTCAGTTTTAAAGGCTTCCTTCCATCAATATCAATTAATTTTTTAAACAATTCTCCGCAGGTGTATTAATATTAACTCTCCAAATGGGACAAGTTTTGTTCCATCAAATATACTGTTGAATACTGCGATAAAAACTCTAACTTTGTCCAAATAGAAATGAATTCAATTTAGCAAAACTGGTTCAAATTATACAAGTATTATTGGGTGATACAAAATAATTGGACGATGACAAGATTCAGAACACAATTACTGTCTGACATCTTCCAAACAAGATGGACCAAACGAAAATAATGATCAGTGCTTTTGGTTTTATTTCCGGCTTCTATTTTTGTTCTAATGAATTTTTATTAGCTGAACTGTTTCTTTTTTCTTAAACAATATCTCGAGATTGTTTCAAGACAGCTAGATAGGACATTCATGTTGCTAATTTTTTTTTTTATTGGAAGAAAGAAATAAGAATGAAAAACACTTGCGGTTCCACTGGCTACAATGCCAGTTTCTTCGGTCTATGACAGCATTTAAAACGTTTTAATCTCTCAACTAGGGAGCTTAAAACCAGAATATATCAGGCTTTACTTCGCCCAGTACTACAGCACCTCCAATAACCTGTGGTCAGGAAATCTGGGCATGTAGCAATGGTACGAGGAGCATACTTAAATTCAATAACTATATCCATAAATATAAGTCGTATATAAGTAGATTGTTAACCGCCAGAGTTTAAAAACAAAAATTCATCAATCAGGAGGAGTTTTCACAAATCAACTAAGAGTATTAGTGAATAGTAAGAAACTGTATTTTAACTAAAATCCAACTGCGAATGTGTATATGCGGACCAGCCACCAGTGGTTTAAAAATCACTTATGAATTCCTGAGGGAGGAATAGCCACTTCTTCTTGGATCTTGACGTCCCTGCGGTATTCAGCCTAGCAACACGAACCAGGTAGGAACTGTACATAGAGGTTAGTTGATGTGTGCAATTTCTTGGGTTTAACACATCAACAAGTAATCTCTAACCAACATTTACGCTTTACACATGTGCACTTTACAAACGACTAAATATATGTTCGAACAATTATATCCCCTTAGACAAGCCGGAATAGATCATTCAAGGATTCACATATGTCTATAAATAAGAACTAATTAATCTACTTATACATTGATTCAAGATCTGTACAAATGTAATCGATGAATGCCAATATACCGAATTTCTTTCAGAAAATCTATCGTCATCACATTCAAAACCAAACTTTATAGAAGGTCCTATATACTGTGTTCAAACTTAGATTCACAACAGATCTACCATAACTTAGAAGGCGCACGGTAGATTATTTTGGTCGCAGTGGAGATTTACTTTTCAGTCATTACCTTTAAACCTCCTCTTCTGTCTCGTAATAGTATATCTCGAGGAATTTGTTGAGTACTACCTATACAATTTGTTAAGGTATAAGTATAACCTAATCTATACATTACATGCACCTGTAACAATGTATTCCAACATTGTATAATATATCAAAAAACAAGTGTGCACGTTATAGACGTCTTAAAAAAAAAAATCGAATAAAAACAAAAACATATGCATCGTACCGTTATACACTTTAATAGTGCAGTTGAATAAATATGTAAAGTTAGTTGTATGAAATATGTACTCTGGTGCTACTATCGACCTGTAACTAGTTCGATTAAAAACGATTTAATCATAACAATTAATTGTTTACATTGAACTTTGACAAGTGGAATAACTTCTGAATTATTCATTCGATCATTTGAATAATAGACGAATATTCAGTTAACTGATTTGTTTTTAGAATATTCAAATGGGTATTTAATTAAGATAACAGTTTGATGTAGCAGATCTGCGCCAAAGATTAATTACTATCAGAAAGCGTAAGAATATTTATTTAAATCAAAATAATTTGACTGATAATAAAATATTTCAACACAACAAGATTGTGCAATTAGTGTATGGTGTTGTGCGTGAAAAATAAGAAAAATTCCTAGAATAGTACCCATATGAGGGAATGGATTAGCCACTTCTTTAGTGATCTTGGCGGTTCTGCGGATGTCCCAGCCTAATAACACGAACCACACTATTCTCTAGAGTGTTGTTTTCATAAATAAGCAGAACCTAACTTTGGTGAAACGGGGGCCACTGATCTATGTAGTCGTATACGTTTCCTGACTCCATCTCACATCTGACTCAAAAGCTGGATGTCCTGCCTATTTTATGTAGATGACTGACTATTAAAGCGTGTCTTTAAATTGTCCCATTCAGGGAGAGGAGATACGTCAATAATTACCCCTACATTACATTTCTAAATCTTTTTGCCTGGACACACCCCTCCGTTTCCCTCCATTGCTTTTTCAATTCCTTATTCCTGCATTGTTTGATCTCCCTGTCGCTAAATTGCTTGTCGATAGCTACTGCTGGTTCCGGACCACAAAATGGTAATGAAAATCTAAACCTTACCCAACATGTGCGTCTTTTCATTGTCCTCTCTCTCGTCGCGCATGTCCAGGTACCCAGAAGAGCCCCATTCTGCTCCCCTGAGCTAGGCCTACATTCACCCACTAATTTAGAGTTCCAGCACGGCTTATTCAAAGCCTTTAGTACAGCTTGGCAATCCGAAAATACCCCCACCTCTTTATCTTCTTCCGGCCATTTTTCCACCATGCAGTAGCATTCAACCTTTAAACTTAATCACATCTAGTCTGCAGAGGTAGTTAATGCATGCAACTATTTGGGTAAAGTGAAATCCACACACAAACTGTAGCTTACTATCACACAAACACACATACTCACTTACTAACATTCAATTACATATTTATACACCTTAAAGACGAGTGTATTCAATGTACAAACATAACCTCTAAAGAAGCCGCAAGAGATTTTTCAGATCGCAATGAGTTGGCTTTATCATCTCTCTCTCTCTCTACAAACATCGAACTTAACTTAAGTCTGTAGAGAAAATAGAGATAATAACCTAGCTCTAAGAAATAATCTTACAGTTCCAACATTCAGCAACTATCTTATTTCTGACCTAGTATTACTTAGGGGCAAAGATAACTAACTAAAAGAAAAAAAATTAAAAAAAGAAGATTTACCTACCTGAAGTGAGGATGGTCAGTAGGGAAAAAAATGGTAAAGGTACAGTGAAATGGTTGGAAATTAAAACGGTCAGAGTATGATGGGATTATATTCATGAAGAGTAGCGAGGCCGATCTAGGGAGAGGCTGATGGAGGCGCGTGCCGTAATACACCTGCAGTCTGGTCGCTCTCTCTCCCTTTCTATCACTCTCTCTCTATCTATTCCACACTATTTCTTGTATCATCTTCCAACATATACATATCATTCAGTTACTAGTATGTCTGCAGTGTATGAGTTATTTAAGATAACTTACATTCAAGTTTATTCATAATTAGCCACCAGATCGTCACCAGTTGTAAAAGAAAAACTCTGGTGTGAAATATTCATACCCCCTTCTTTAACTCCAATTAATACAATTTATTAAAAATTTTCGTGAGGATTGCAACATTTACAAAGTCTAGTTGGACTGGCCATAACAAAAGACAGTAGGTATTTTAATAGGTACATTCGATATAGGTATACTTGTATATCTGAGCGGACTTGAATTAAGGACCCACTGTTAAAACCTTGAATCCAAGTTCGGAAGGGACCAGATTAAAGCGTGTCTCTAAATTGTCCCATTCCGGGAGAGGAGATACGTCAGTAATTTACCCTACATTACCTTTCTAAATCTTTTTGCCTGGACACATCCCTCCGTTTCCCTCCATTGCTTTTTCAATTCCTTATTCCTCCATTGTTTGATCTCAGGGTAACAGGCCCTTTTCTCGGGGCACGGCAGGTTCAAAAAACACCTACACAAGGTGGACCGTTTCCTCCTCTTAGCTCAAAACCTTTATGTATGCTATGACCGAAGGAGGAGAAAAACGAAAATTTTTCTTTGAATTTCAAATTTTGCTCACATATTCTAACATAAATATGCCGGCGGGGGGAGGGGAATAAGTACCAACCTACTAACAAGTAGAAACGTTGTACAGAGGCCAATAATATTGAACAAATCCGTGATCGCCTGCTTCTTTTGGTGGTCATCGACCGGTTTCGGGCGTTCGCCTATCATCAGGATGTTTTTGTTAAACAGTGTAATAACACAGACTTACTTGATGACCACAAAAAGAAACAGGCTATCACGGAAAATGTCTCTGATGCTTTCCAGCTCTGCGGAACCAACCACCACAACAATTGAACAAACACATTTGAATTTAACGTCTCCGTTTCCGCAGGACTAACTAAAAACAATTTATTCAGAAAAATGTTATAAATGAAAGTGTTAGGTTTATTACTGTGTAGTTAGTATTCCAAAGCTTAAAGGAAATTGTTTTCGATAAAATTCCAAACTAATACTAAAAAACATATTCTCTAAAATTTATTGATATCAATTTATTATCCCAGACGACTTGGATTGAATTGTTGTTGTTCTATAGATTTATTTCGAACAAATTGTCCGGCTAGGAGTTTAATAACATTAATAAATCAATAAAAATAAGAATAAAATAAAAATAAATAAATAAATCAAGTTAAAGAATGACGCTTCACCAGTACCATAATATATGAATAATAGATGAAAATGGAATGAACAATAGTTTACAGAAGAATGTTCTGAATTCAACAAAATTAAAAGCTTAGTTTTAAAAATGACCGCTAGAATGCAGGACCTGTTAGGCATTATTCTGAAGTGTAGTTGAAGAAATATTGTTAGGTTGCAGCACATACCGGGGATGACCAATTATTTTAGGCCAAACATATTTTACTATGATTTATGATTAATGAATTATTTTTCTAATTTTTCCTTTACCAAACAACAAAAACCAAACACCACAAAAAAAATAACAACCACCAAAATAATAACAATTATACTGTATTAGTAATGTTACTATTTCCTAGCAGTCTAAGGAAAATTTACTTTCCAAAATTACCATCAATGTGTGTCACACATTCAGTACACTAAGAAAACAACAAAAATAAAACCTAACCATAACCAGCAATACACTAAAAAAAAAAAAAAAAAAACAGAACCCCCCCCAAACAATAAAAATCACAAAAAAAAACCCAAAACCACAAAAAAAAAACAGTAAAGTAAAAAAACATTTGGTAAACTAATTTCGATCGGGAATTTTGTATAAGAACTTTTTGTGGTCCCAAATAGAGAAATGTTTACTGAACCAATTTTTAATTTATGAGTAATACTCGCAGACTAAATTCGTCTTCGTATTTTTTTTTACTCTATTTTCAGATTTAATAGGCTTTCGGTTAAAACTTCCAATATTTTTGATAAGTTAAGACACAGTCGCAATTCTTTTCATGAATAGTAAGAGAAAGTTAAACGAAAAAGAGAGAGAGAAAAAATAGCTTTCAAAAGTACGTAATATTTTAATTTTAAGTCTTAAAACCAACAGATTTCCATCTGCAACAAAATATCTCAAAATCCCAGGTACTTCCATTTAGGTACTTGTCATCCCATCTGACACCAAGGTTTTGGCAAAATCCATCAACCGGAAGTTCGACTTTAATGCATGTTTTTTTTTTCTTTTTTCACAATTTTCTCGAACACGGCCCCAACTATTTTCATTAAACTTCGTATATAACCTACAAATTCCTATCACTTTTACTTGAAACATTTTTGCGGGAAAATTAATTTTTAGGGAAGTTCTGGAGAACAGTAGCGTTAAACTTTCATCTAAAGTACTGTTTCAGAAAAATATATGTTCTACACTTAATGATATTAATACACATTAGAACATTGTTGAATTTCAAAAATGAAGAAAATCTGTTACGGAACTGCGACTTTACAGAACAGGTCTTTGAGTTGTTTTTATTTAATTCTCCAGAACGGATATAAACAATATCCTTTAAATCTTGGACTACACATAAATACACAGATAAAACCTATCACTTTTATTTTAAACATTTTTTCGTTAAATTTCAAATTGTTAGCGCTCTCTTCTGGACTACAATATAATCACTATCTGCCCGAGATTCCCCCATGCCTACGTAAGAACAAATGTTCGAAATCAAAGAAAATTTATCATTTTATATCTAATTGAATTCACAGGATAGAGAACGGCGAGTGTTTCATACCAGACGTTCTAATTGCTCTCCTACTTCAATCATTTTTTTCTTGATGCCTTCTTAAAAGGGCGAACAAGAGGCAACCAACCTGTCCTCCATTAGCTTAGACAAGATATTCTATTTTATTTTGCATTTGGTTCTTCAACAGAAGCTGGACTCACAGATGGGCCTATTGTACACATTCACTCTCAGCCTCACAAGGACTCCTCTTCTTTGATAAACTCCAGGTTCGTTTGAGGGGTACATCTCTTTGTCATTACAAATGTACCTAATTTAAAAATGCGACGTAAATTTAAAACCATAATTGCTAAAATGAAGGGGGAGTTGATAGAAACTGCAGATTCCGAATTTTTATTTTTTTTTATTTTTCTTCTGCTTGTGGCTGTATAACTTGTTTTCCATGACAAAAATTTTTCAAAATTCAAAATTTAAGTTTAAAAACAAAATTATTACAGTATTCTTTCTATATAAATAACGAATTCATTGTTATTAAATTAAAAATTATTAATATTATTTTTATAAAATAAAAAAAAAAAAAAATTCAATTTTCAAAAAATAAAATAATAAAGTATAAAATATGCGATTTTCTCTCAATGCATTTCTCAATTTTCAAATGATCATTTCCTTCAACCATAAATATTTTTCAAATTTAGACTTTCTAGACAATTTGAAGTTTGGTTTTTGAGACATGCTAATCACAAATAGATACATCATTCACACATTTACCCTCTCAGAAGGAGAGAGAGACCAGTTTCTATGTTTTCACGCGAACGTAATAATTCCATTTAAACAATAAGAGGAATTAATAATAATAAAAAATGCATCATTTTGTATATTAAATAATAAGAATAATAGGATCCGAGTAGATTAGAGAGAGAAACAAAATTGAGAATCTCTCTCGCTCCTTAGGCCAGACTACAGTGGGAGACTCCGTATATATATTGTAACGTTTTTCCCTCTAAACTAGCTACTGCAACTAGTTTTAAGTGGGTTCGTATAGATAAAATACTCTAAACTTTAATAAAGAAAACACCAATTTATTATACACAATAAATTACAAAATACAACACTTAATAATAATTACTTCACAGTTTAAACCACAAAAGTTCACTTTTTATATACTTTTCGCAAACTAGTAACTTCGTTTGTAACTGGAAAAACCCTCTCAACTCTCTGTGGTACCGGTCCTAGATGGCACCACTGGCTACTTTACAATATATATATAAAGCCAAGCTTCAAGCTGGACGTCAGAGGACAGTCTTTGTGTCTCTATTTTATTATACAGCAGTGTTCAGCAGTCATTCTAGCTTATTTCTCAAAAACCCTACTAATTTCTCTCCTTCTAAAAGCTATTAAATAAACTCTGCTGAAGACTGTCCTCTGTACGGTTAGCTTGGCTGTATATATATCTGAGCCTCCCACTCTAGTCTGGCCTAAATAACGAGAGAGATTCTCAATTTTTGTGTTTGTCTTTACTGTTCTCGGATCCGATTACAATAAGTTAAATTGCAGAAGCCATTTTTTAGAAATACACAAAATACTGGAAAGTGAACCTTTTTTAAACTATATTCAGAAAACAATTATCTGTCTCTAGTGTAGATATCTGACTGCTTGGCATTTTTGAGTGGTTTATTTTTTACTGATAATCTTCACATACATGGTTTCTGTTATATGAATGAGGGAGCATCGATTATGTATGCTAAAGTATCGATTAGGTATGCTATGATATAAATTGAAAAGAAGGGAGGAGGTTTCGATAGCAGAGTTTTTTTTTGGTTTAATGTAAGGCGCGTTAACATCTATGGTCATTGGCGCCCGGAGCCTTCTCAATGCACTGCTGGCCTCCGAATAGGGCTCCCTTGTTACAGACAACACTGTCCAACACAGGACAGTGAGCGGTAGAGGCTCCTAGGAAGAGAAAATCTAAGGCCAGCACTGGACTCTGTTATCCCTGTAATTACTTTAATCACTGATTCCAATAGAATAATAAATATCTACTTTACTTCAATATTTTTTGTAATTATATTCAAAACTTAAAACTTGTTTAATTGAAAGTTCGTTGCATGGACGGCATGTTGGACGGGATTAGCTCAGTGGTAACGCGCAGCACTAGCTTAAACAAGTTTTAATTTTTGAATGTAATTACAAACAATATTAAGCAAAGTAGATGTTCTTTATATATATATTATATAGACCCAGCTCTTGTTAGGAGTTCTAAACTAATTTAAAAACAATAAAGGTTTGTATTGTAACATCGGAAAAATATTCAGTGAAATTCTCCGTTCAAAGAGGAGTACTTCGGTTACAGAGCAAAAGTGATAACCTATGATGGAGGGGGCCTCTTGTCATTAAATTGTTTAAAGAAATATTATATCAGAAGGCAGACATCTATATTATGTTATTAATTGACGATATTTAATATATTTTGATGCTGGAAATAAACTTCCATGCATTCAAATAAAGGTTTGTCATTTTCAATGAGATGTATGTACGGCAATGGCCAGAGGAGTTTGTAAAGAAAAAGAATTCTTGGTTGCTCTACGTTTCGGGTACAATTGGTGCCCTTCTTCAGGAACTCTTTAGGGTAGGAGAGGAGTGAACGTTGAGCGGTGTATAGTTGGCGGGGATGGAAATTGTAATTTTCAAAATCACCGTCAATATGTGTCATACACTCAGTACACCAAGAAAACAATGAAAGCCACACATGTGTATGACATGTTTTTGTGTGGTTATGGTCGTTTTGTTGTTTTTCGGGCGATTTTAATTTTTGGTGATTTTAGATAATGTTTTGTTATTGATTGTTTTTGTTATTTTTGTATATTTTTTTTTTTTTGGCGTATGATTATGGTTAGGTTTTGTTGTTTTTTGTGGTTTTTTATCGTTTCTGTTTTTTCATGGATTTTGGTGTTTATTGTTGTTCTCTTCTTGTACTGAATGTATGTTAAACGTTGGCGGTGATTCTAGTAATTAAATTTTCCATTGGACTGCTAGGGAACTGAACTTTTTAGACCATAACAAAAAAAAGAAAAACACAAAACAACAACAAAACCTTACGATAACCAGCAATACACTAAAAATAACCACAAAAATTTTGAAAGACCTCAAAAATACAACGAACACCACCAAAAACAAACAGAAACAACCAAAAATACCGGAATCATAAAGTATTAGTAAAGTTACGATTTCATAGCCTTCCAATGGAAAACATAATTTCCTAAATCACTGTAAACGTGTGTCGCACCTTCAGTATACCGAGAAAAAGATGAAAAACCACCAAAAAGCACGAAAAAAACGACCAAACACCACATGAAAAAACAAAACCATCAAAACCTCATAATGTGATGGATGCCAGAAATATAAAAATATATTTAATTGGAAATAATCAAAAATATCAAGAAAAATGTAACATTCCCTTGCAAAAGGACTATTCTGTAGAAGACCACTATTGTCTTTTAGAGTTCATGAACTTGATAGCATTGTCTACCCCTTCTTCTCACAGGGGAAGATTTGTACGAACAATTAGAACGCATTCCTTCAAGAGAGTCTGTTGTAGACAACGAAGCAGAACACTTCAGGAATCAGTGCCAGATATAAGTTCAAACATAAGAGTTTATTCCAACTAATTTCAGTAAATTAATAAGCATATTGCTGTGTTATTGAATAGCATTTAAATATCTTTAAAGAATATATTTAATTTAAATCTACCAGTGTTTTCCTTATATTTCTTATTACATCTCTCTCTTAAAACTTACAAACACAAGCCTTTTACTAAACCGCTCGAGCTACACCAACTACTACTACAAACATACAACACAACAGCACAAGAAAAACATTTCATTGGTGCCAGCTGTTTGGAAAAACTAGAATCCACAAATTAACAAGTACGTACAATTTTCAATTTACTAATTAAACAAATTATCCATCAGATAATTTTATTGCTTTTTCAATTATTTTCTCAACGGAAATATCTTAAATATTTCCCATAGTTGAATTTTCTCTTGGATTTCATTTTTAAAATTTTGTGTTTATACCCCAATCCCTTGTGAATTTTGAATTTATGAGTGTTCTTAATAGATCGCAAATTGTAAAGATATTACGCGATAATAACCTTTCTGTTGGCGGCAATTTAATCCAGTTACACAGACGCCTTGAAAAATATAATCTTTCCCAAGGTAGTAATTCTCTTGTTTCAAAAATGTATTAGATAAATGGACAAGGTATGGGCATCGACGCTGCTGTAGAATATTTACTTGCTCAGCAAGAATTAGCCAATCCTTCTGCCACCCCCAGCAATCAACCTGCTAGTCCCTTGAGAAATTTACAATTAATAAACGTTTACCCACCTTCGATGGCGAAAATTCAGCCAGTGTGTCCGATTTCCTAGACCAAATTAGCCACTGCGCTAGCCTTTCTGGCTGGGACGACGCTGCGAAATTAGAAATACTAGCACTTTGGCTCTCAAGTTCTGCAAAAATATTTTATGATACGCAGAAAGCCGAATTACAACGCCAGGGTACAATTATAACGTATCCTCTAATCTCAGAACGTCTTCTAACTAGATTTAGAAAAGAAAAAACCCCTCTAGTCCTCATAGAACAGATGACTAATATTCAGTCTCTACCCACAGAGTCTCCTGAAACCTTCGCGGATAGAATTAGACATATCCAGTCCGCCATTAGCCTAAAAGTTCAAGCTAACCCACTCGAGGCCTTACATTCTATTTTAGACAAACTGGCCACTGATGCGTTCCGTAAGCTGATTCTCAACCGCTTCGTAATGAGGTACGAACAAAGCTACCTCAAAAATTAGACGAAGCACTTTCTTATGCCAATGCCCTAAAGGAAGTACAGGCTTCGGAAACAAACCTTACAGTTTTCGCTGTCATCTCGAAAACTACTCCTCGCACACTCCCATCTCCATGTCGTTTCTGCGGACAAATGCATTTCCACAGAGAATGCCCGCATCGAAATAAAAATCAGAAGCCACCATTAAAACCAACTACCACTCGTAGAGTTTTTTTAATGAAGTAAAAAAACAGGCCCTTCCGCCATTGTTCCGGTCCATATTTTGACGTGGATTGCACAAACAAATCCCGACAAATAAAACCCCGCACTAACTTTGGCAAAATGCCTAACAATTTTAATATTCCTAGAAATTTTAATCACCGAGTATATAATAATCGCTATAATAATAATAATCAATATTATAGTAATAATCATAATCCTCGAGTTAATAATTCAAATGATTCACGATTTAACTCTTATCCAGGTAGACCCCAATATAATAATAATAATAATAATGGTAACGAAACTAGTAATAACCTCCAAATTAGACCCACTTGCCAATTTTGTTCAAAATTTGAACATATGGCTCGTAATTGTTTCCAAATACAGCCCAAAACGAGTTAGCCCTCAGTCGCTTTCTCGAAAACCTGATATTATGACCTTGGCTATCATACCTGCTTCGATCAGTCTTGACTAACCAGGTAATACTTAATTATGGCATCACGTCCCTTCTTTTGCATGCGGATAATGTCGAAAATTCCAATTTTTGGGGCGAATTCATAGTTTCGCAATTAAAAGGCAATTTCCAATTAATACTTGTAGAAACGTTCTTACAGGGCAATCATCAATTTCCGCACACGTATCTAACTCTTAATAAATTCAACATTCATTTTCAAATAGCACTCAAACGCACCAATTTAGTACTATTCACTAAGTTCACTAAAAACGCTGCATCTAGCCACAAAATTACAGTGCCACCTCGCGCACATAATACATAACACAACAATACATTGAATTTCTTGAAATTGTTCTCACTCTGCTCAAACTCTACATACTACACCATATGTAGATATATTCTATGTAAGAATTGTTAGTCTTAAGAACAAAAATGTGTAAAGTGTATTGATATATTTAATTTAGTTGTTGCAATAATGAACATATTATTTTTGTTTCAACACTGACAACTCTCGTATCACTAGTTATAAATTTATTCACGCATTTGATATTTGTAATTATTGCATTGTATATTTCAATATTTTTAAATAATAATTTACAATTTATTTTATTTTGCAGACGATCACCAAGATGACCACGTAAACTTGTTTGATATTTCTGATATATACAGTAATGTATAATATGATCTGTTTAATTAACACATTTGTTCTGTTCCAGCAACGACGATTTCAATCCAGAAATTAAGAATTTTTCAAATATTTGACATTGATTATAAATTTTTGATCATGATATACTTATAATTAATAATTTATTTTTTTTTTCCAGATTTAATGGTAGAAAGCATTATGCCTATACGTATTTGTTGAAATTATTGAGACATATCCATAATATTTTTATGTTAGCTGTAAGAATTTAAATTTATATAACCACTCTTTCGCAGATCCAAACATCTTCATCATCTACACCATTACATGTGCATGAATGAAATTGCATGTATATGAATATAATTGTATGAAGATTGCATGCTAGTTGTAAGAAATTAAAATTATCAATCATGTATTTATGTATAATTTAAAATTCTGTTGAATATCATTTATGGATTAGTTCCAGATACACAAGATTCTACCAAAGGAAAAGATCTTCATCTTCTCATACCCTTTGCGATCTTCTCAACATCCTTGCGCATCCTTGCTCGCTTATTCACCAAACAAATATTTTTTTTTTTTAAATATTATTGTGTATATATATGTTAAAATATTTTTGAATTACTTAAGTTTTTTTTTCGTTCATATAGAGTCACTTCAAGAATTCAAGAAAGTACATGCATCCCTACAGTACCACCAATCAGAAGTCTACATTGATTGCCTTGTCTACCCTTGCCAGTCATTACTTCTTCATCAGCAACACTCGCCAAGCAGTGTTTGCCAAGCAGCCTACCACCGGAGTAACGCTCACCCACTCAAGCAGCGTTTGCTCCAGAACAAGATGACTGTAGTCTACTACCCACGACTAGCTTGCAGAGGTCACACACACGCCTCTTGCCATAACAGAGGATAACCTTCTAGCCTCTACGACTCTATATCACCTCCCAAATTTTTCGTGCCGAAAAAGTTCTCCAGAAAGGGGGATAATGTGATGGATGCCAGAAATATAAAAATATATTTAATTGGAAGTAATCAAAAATATCAAGAAAAATGTAACATTCCCTTGCAAAAGGACTATTCAGGTAGAAGACCACTATTGTCTTTTAGAGTTCATGAACTTGATAGCATTGTCTACCCCTTCTTCTCACAGGGGAAGATTTGAACGAACAATTAGAACGCATTCTTTCAAGAGAGTCGTTGTCGAAACCGAAGCAGAACACTTCAGGAATCAGTGCCAGATATAAGTTAAAACATAAGAGTTTATTCCAACTTATTTCAGTAATTCAGTAAATTAATAAGCATATTGCGCTTATCTTTAAAGAATATATTTACCAGTGTTTTCTTAATATTTCTTATTACTTCTCTCTTAAGCATATATGCTTACAAGCCCTTTACTAAACCGCTCACGCCACAAGCTACCACTACACTACAACACATCACACCAATTACATTTCAATAAAATAACAATTATACTGTATTAGTAGTATAGTTACATTTCCCTAGCAATCCAAGGAAAATTTCATTTCCAAAATCACCGTAAACCGTGTCATACATTCAGTACACCAAGAAAATAACAAAAACCACCAAAATCCATAAAAAAAAAGAAGAAGATCCAAATCCACAAAAAACGTAAAAAAACCTAGCATTACGAAAAAACAACCATTCATTCATTCTCTCCTCGCCAATAAGGCATAGTGCGCGGGTCAACCATCTTGTTCGATCCACATTCTTGTTCTGACATTCAATGGCACATCCTCGAGCACCTGTTGTAACTCTTGGCGAATAAAATTAGCGTATTCTTGCCCATTTAAGGTCCCTGGCGGAAAGATGAGAAGGTCCCTGTCTCCAACCATTCCGCACCAAACATTAACAGACAGATGTTCAGGACCGCTGGATCGGGAGACAGGGACCGGTAAGCTGCCTTCCAGATCGCTTGATTTAACTCCTCTTAATTTCTTTCTTTGGGGATATCTAAAAAAAAAATTATGCCAAGGAACCAACAACTCCAGAAGCCCTTAGAGAAGACTTAATCCAAACCTGCTTAGCAATTCCGGTAGACATAATACGAGTAGCAACTTTATATGTTGGGCAGCGACTGCGTTTGTACCGTTTAAGCCGAGGAAGTCATTTTGAATAAATAAGAAATATTTTTTTATCGATTTTTGTAAATAAACTGAAAAATTGTTTATTGATGTTTTATTGATGTTTTACCTGATTTTTAAGTCCCTTATGGTTTTAAAATAGCTTTTAAGTATTGTCAGCATTTGAACTCTCTTATTTATTAGAAATTAAAAAAAAAATCGCTTTTAATTTTAGTTTATTAACAGAAAAATAGGAAAAAAACTACGAAACTTGAATCTTTATGGGTAAATATCTCGGCAACGGTTTGAAATATTGAAGTGAAATTAACTTAAATTTTTCTTCATTTTTTTAATAGTTTTTAATACAATAGTAAAAAGTAGGGGTCAAAACGAAATCGCCACTTTCAACCACCGATTTAAGATGTAAGGCGGCAATAAAATCAAAAAACATTAACACCGTCATAAACTAGAGCGAAAATACTTCAACAAACGTTATGTTCGCTTTTTAGATATCTTGCTTCGTTCAAGATTTATTTCAAAAGTGGCCCGTTATGGTCCACCTTGTATATTCAATGCCACGCCACCAAACTTTGCAACGCAATTTTATATATACCAGGTTGTCCGGGATCTATAACCTGCCTGCTAAGAACTTTGGATATGACAATTCTGCTACCTATTAATAAAATTCTATCTACTTCAAATAACTCATTTCTATACAATGATACGATTTAAAATTAGAATTCCGCTTTCCAGTTAGAAACTTTTTCTAATGGATTTAATTTCATCATCCTTATTTGACTCTTTAGTATCTTCAATTGTCAGAGCTTTAGGTTTTAAATTTCGACAAGCCTGTATATAAATGATTTTGTTTGTATAGCCATAACTTTTCTTGTTTGCATTAGATTCAGAGAGTCTCAACAGCGGATCTGCTAATTTACACTTTCCTTTCACATATTTCACTTGAAAAATAAAACTCATCTTTCTGTCCTAGCGCATGGAGATCATTTGATCCAAGAATAAATTGTTAATTAAAAGAATGTGCGTGCATCCCAGTTAAGTATAATAATTTCTAACTAAAACGTTTTGTAAATAGTGTTATCTAGCGGCTGTTTTTCAAACTACATTTTGGTTGTTTTTACTATACAGCTTCTGCACTTATTAGGAGTTATTTTAAACTATATTTGATGGCTGTGTTAAAATAAATTCTTTGTTAAAATTCTACTAAAATGATTGCTCCTATTTTGTAAGCAATTATTTTTTATTATAGTTTTTTTTAAATAAACATAATATCGCTGACGGATAAAATGAACATAATATTTTCATGTAGATTCCAAAGAAATAAAACCCTATGGTGTCTTTCAATTACCTTTAATCTTTTGTTTTAATTGTTTGAATAATTTGTTTTAAGTGTTCAAGAACCAATGAAAAAATAACTAAGGGAAAATTTGGGAGCTTATTGGTAATACATTGAACAGAGAGAAATAGTGTAAACAAAGATTTTTTTACATTTATTTTTTTTTTTGTAAACTGATATTTGAATGTTAAGTACATAACTCGGTTATTTCTAAATATGGTACATTAAATTTTCTTTTTTTTTTTTTTTTTTTCTTCATTCACTATAACTAACATGCTAAATTAAAAACACTTTATTTATTTTCCATTTTAACCACTCGCTTTTTCCATTTTCTTGGCATACATTGAAAAAAAAATAACTGTTTACCATCTAATACAAAAATTAAAACTAAAATATGTTAAAAACTAATTAAGATATTACAAAATAGTTAATAATTATTAATTACTATGTTTGATTATATTTATATCTATACATTTATTTTAAGACACCTCAATAATAAAAAAAGAAAATTAGATTTAAGAAATTGAAAACATTTTTATTAAAATTAAAATTCAGATTGTCATATTTTGTTTATATTTAATTTTTTGTTGGTTTTAATTATGGAGAGACATTTGAAATAATAGTATTTAATAATATATTATAAATAAATGCTTTACCAAATAAGATTCTAAATTTATAAGAGTTTTTGTTATAAATTTTATTTTTACAGTTTTTATAATTAATAATTTCTTGTTTTAAGTAAATATATTACAGGTTTTATGTAATTCTTATAACATTATTAGAATATATAGTCAGTTTTTTTTTTAAATTTCGAAGTTATTGAAGCCAACTTGAAAGCTCAATTAAGAGCATGTTTTTTTTTTTTTTCTTTTTAATTTAGCACTTAAATTTACAAAGTTTTCTAGCACTTTTTGTTCTAAGCGATGAAAATAAAAAAAAGAATTGTGAAGATAATTTTTACAAATCGTATCATTAATATAATGATAAATATGTTTGTTTTCTTTCCATAATTTCTTTGTTAACTGATTATTAAATAGAAAATTGGTTTTGAATAATATTCTTTAATTTTGTTACTATTATTGATCTATTTATAAATGTTTTTTTTATTTTTATTTTTAAAATATTTAAGATTTAATAAATAATAATAAATCTGCATTTATATATTACTTTATTATTTATTTTTCTTACCACCTCTCCAGTAGCTCTACTCTATTTATTTATTTATTTAAATTACAAAAATGTTATATTTAGATGATTTGTTTATGGTTTGTATTTAGTTATTTTTTTTGTTCAATACATACAATTGACTTTTAAACAAATTTATTTTATTTATTATTTTATAATAATTTTTTATCTTCTTTGGACATCTTTGGTTATTATTTCTTGTTTATTAAAATAATATGAATAATGGTATAATATGCAAAACAAACAAACAAAAATAGAAGAAGAGACAAATATACATAAATTTCATAAAGTTGTATGAATGGTTTGCGACTTCGCAGCTTGCAATGTAATAAGCACATTACATGTGTTATCTTCTGGTGGACTTAACTTTGTGCCAAAGCACTCATTATTTGTAAGAAAGATGTTTTTTTCCTCCAAGAAATCTGGAACCAGGGAACATGGAGATAGTGTTAGCGTATCAAATCTAAGGGACACAAACTCTGCCACAGAACTGATTATTAAAGATTTTTGTAAATCAGTGCAAAAAAGAAAAAAGGAAAATAATATTAATAATTCAATAACCAATGTTGGAAAAACGAATAAAAATTTTCCAAAAGGGTCATCATTTTTTTATATAGGTATTAGCCAATAAATCAACCGATTTTAGCTAACTAGAAAATATTCTAAAGAAATCTTATGCCCATTCTGGGGGGAGCATCTTTAAGACCAATCTTGATACTTATTTTTATGTCAAGGCTAACTGAAAGCGCTTTGCGTCTTTTATTAGCTTTATGTTGCAGCTAATTGTTGAAGTCATGGATGCAATTAATCACAAATTCCCTCGGAGGGACCAGAAACATTGCCCCATTTTGATCCCCGATTACTTTTCGATCATCCCATGTAAAAAAAATAAAAGTCAATGGATAACTTGATTTGCAAATACAAACCAGAATTTCCACTCCAGTTTAAAAGAAAATAGTTTTCGAGCAGAGTGCATCACATTTTCTACAAAGAGAATCTGATGCAAATTCGTCCCATTATGTAGACTTACTTTTTTAACAGGCTTCTCTCTAGCTTTCCTGCATCGGATTGGTCACGCCTCCATCTCTTTTGATCGTGACACTCGTCCACTTCTGGGCCGCATCCTGCCATGGACTTCCTGCAGTCAGTCACTAAGTGGACGATCTCTTTTCTTCCGGTAAGGGGGCAACCAATCAAAGCACTTGTTGATCACCTATCATTCTCCATTCTGCTTATGTGGCAAGACCAACTGAGGATCTTTTCTATTCTTTAGTAGGTTGCTCGGGGAGCGAAAGAGGACAAATAAACAATGTCGAATCATTTTAAATATTTGGGATCATTGTTTCATAACTAAGGCGATTACGGCAAAGCATATCAAGTTTGGGATCCAGAATGGCCGAAGGGCCATTCATATGCTCAATTCGGTGCTGCGAAGTTCCGAGATATCAATGGACAGAAAGAAACAAATGTAGAATGTTGTAATTGAAAGCATCCGCATGGCTGTGAAACCTAGACAATAATAAAACAAACAAGCGCAATGTTTACATATGTTCGAAATAGATTACTGCAAAATATCTCTGGAAGGTTCCGAAGTGATAAAGTTAAGAAATTATGTAGACCTAAAACTATGACGATTTGAATAGAGGGGCGGTGTGGTAAGCACCGCAGTTCCCACGCCGTTTAGTTCAGGCCTTCGCTTCCTAAGGCGCTACTAACCGTAGCTCCCCATTTTTCTTATCACGATGCTGGGTTAACACCGACTTTGCCCTCACGGGAATCGAACCCTGAATTCTCGCACAAAAGGCGAGTGCGCTAGCCGCTAGAGCAACTCGTGAGGACAATTATGTAGATAATTTTGCTTATTCGGTATAATGTTCCATGTATCTCTGACGCTTTTTCTTTTTAGCTCAACTTATTTTCCCAGGGTTTGCTGGTGTTCTCTTTTTTTGACAGCCGGTCAACTTTTCGAATAATTGTGCAGTTACCGGCAAGAAAGTAAAGTTTTCCGGAACGAAGGAATGCTTATCTTGGCTCCCTCAAATTATTCTATCTCCAGTTATGAAATGGACAGTTATTTATCTGCCACCA
>JAAEAF010002440.1:0-37569 GCA_011037195.1 Triatoma infestans | reverse complement strand
GGTCATTGCGGGGATCTCACTGGGTGGACCTCACTTCCCCAGCCACTCGTGGGAACAACATGGAGCAGCACAAGAATTCAAATTTAAAACAAGGACCTTCGGATGAGTAGGCTGATGTCCCCATGTCCGAGGCCACCACACAACCTCCCCGGAGAGCCCTAAGGGTGTTATCTCTAGAGGAGGTTGATGAAATGTCCGATATGGACATTCTTACAGCCCGTCTGTCAGGTGCGTCCAACAGGCGGGTGCAAAGGTTAGTCGGTCAGGGCACTGATCTGATAGTCGCAAGACGATCCGTAATTAGGGAGAACCTCGTCCGGCAACAGAACGAAAGGGCTCAGGCCGGAAAAAGGCCGCGTTCGGAGGAAGGTACCCCGAAAGCATCGCGGCCTGCGAAGAGGGCGAGACCTCGTACCTAAGGGGAGGCTTTGTCCTCGAGAGGGTCGCGACTGCCGCGGCCGATTACCCGGACACGCAGTTGGAGCCGGAAAGGCTGAAAGCCATCCAAAAATCCCTGCTATCCAGCATGGCGGCCTCTACGGAAGACCGTCAGGTGCGTTTTCTCAAATGCACCCATAAATCAGGGTTTCCCCTATTCACTTGTGCAGACAAGGAGAGTGTGTCCTGGGTGACGGAGGTCGTCCCTTCGCTGCGGCCCTGGGAAGGCGCTGCCCTCAGGGTCCTGGTGGGGGTCGAGGTCCCAAAGCCGGTTACGTGCTCGGTTTTTGTGCCCCATGAAGATGGCGAGCCAGTGAAGGCAGAGAGGGTTGTCAGCCTCTTGAGGTTTGGCAACCAGAGTCTCAACCCTGGCTTGTGGACGGTTATGGGGTTCGTTCCGGAGAGCAAGGGTCAGCTCTTCACAATTTCCATGGGAAAGGAGTCCCTGGAAATCCTGAGGAGTCTAGATATGGCTCCATTCTATGGGTTCGGTAGGCTGAAGTTCCGGACCAAGGATAAACTAGGCGATGAGGAAGGAGTTGGGGCTCCTTCCGCCGAGGCGATCCGCCCGGCGGAGGGTGTTCCCTCCAGCTCTAAAATGGCGCGGGCCCCCGGGGCGGATGTTCCGACAACGGAGGCTCGCGCACCCAAGCCCTCAGCCGGCCGTAAGGCAGGCAAAAAGAGAGGCAATAAAAGCGAAAGAGGGGAGGGCATGCCCGTCGCTCTGGGCGGAGCCGGGGTCAGCCCGCTGTAGTGGCCTCAAACCTCTCAGCGGTGTCTGGCGCCCGAGGATACCGATTTGCGGCGGGGGGACGAGTCTAGCTCGCCTTCCCGACCCCCACTACATCTTAGGATGAAGCTACGGGTCCTGCAAATCAACCTCCATCACGCCAAGGCCGCTTCGGCGGTCTTGTGCAGGTGGTTTGAATCGGAGCGATTACATATCGTTCTGGTGCAGGAGCCGTGGCTCGTGGCCGAGGAAGTCAGAGGCATTCACGCATTCCAAGGTAAAGTGTTATACTGTATAGTCCTTAATAATCAGATTGATGGTAACATGCTGCCAGGACTTTGCTCAGGCGATTTTGTTACAGCAATCATCTCGGCACAGACCGAAGGTGGAATCAGGAGTCTGGTGGCCTGCTCCGCCTACTTCCCCGGTGAGGACCAGTCTTGCCCGCCAGAGCTGCTGGGAGACATCGTCGACTACTGTGAGGCGAAGAACCTCCCGCTCTTCGTGGGATGTGATGCCAACGCACACCACCCAGCATGGGGGAGCAGCAACTGCAACAGCAGAGATAAGTCCCTTTTGGATTTTATCTATGGTAAAGGTTTACTGATATCTAATTTAGGTAGGGAACCCAGTTTTGTTACGGTGGCCAGGAGAGAAGTGTTGGATTTGACCCTGACCACCCATAGGCTAAGTAATGACATCACGAACTGGCATGTGTCTTCGGAACCATCTTGCTCCGACCACAGGCACATCAAATTCATCATCGACCCCCCCCGTTGCAATGCAACAGATAACATTCCGGAATCCTCGGGAGACCGACTGGGAAGGATTTGTGGATTCCCTTAAGAACAGAGCAGCACAGGGAATCTCTGACGGGAGAGGGGTGGAAGGTCTTGAGCGGACGGTAGAGAAGGTGCAGGAGGCTATAGCCGCGGCGTTCCAAGAAAACTGTCCGGTAAGGTCAAGACCACAGAGAGGAAACACGGTCTAGTGGAACAATCACCTTGACAAAATGGGGGCCGAGGTGAGGAAACTGTTCAATAGGGCCAAAGTTACCCAGAACTGGACCGTCTATCGGAATGCCCTCACGCAGTACAATAAAGAAATTAGGAAGGCCAAAAGACGTTCGTGGAGGCAGTTTTGCGAGGAGGTTGAGGACTCACCCTCGTGCGCCAGAATCCACAGAGCGTTGGTCAAAGACGGTACTGAGAAGGAAGTGGGGTTCCTCCGAAAGGGGGATGGAACCTTCACTGTCTCCGAAGAGGAAAGCTTAGAGCTCCTCGCGGAGACGCACTTTCCAGGCTCATCCGACTTGCAGGCCCAGAGGTGGCGGGGATCCCTGGAGAAAAGCTCATTACACCATCCCCAGAGGACTGGAAACTCGCCACTCTCATAACAAGGCCAAGCAAAGTCAGGTGGGCCTTCAACAAATCCCTACCTTTCAATCTCCTGGGACGGATGGGATTTACCCGGTCCTTCTACAAAAAGGACTAGATATTCTTTTACCATACCTGTGTAGAATCTTTAGGGCATGTATAGTCCGAAGATATACGCCGGTACCGTGGCGTGAGGTCAAGGTGCTCTACCTCCCCAAGGTGGGTAGAGTGTCTGACCTTACGCCAGGCTCGTATAGACCGATTAGCCTAACCTCATTCCTGAGCAAAGCTCTGGAAAGGTTGGTGGACAGATATATTAGGGATGAGGTCTTGTGTGTAAACCCCCTAAGTGCCCGCCAATACGCTTATTAACCAGGTAGGTCGGCTGAGGCCGCACTGGATGATCTTAACAGGCTGCTATCAAAATCCTTGGAGGACAAGGAAATTGCGGTAGCCACCTTTTTGGACATTGAAGGCGCATTCAATAACGTTTCGCGCACCTCGGTCATCAACTCTCTCCATAAAAGAGGAGTACCAGCAGTGTTATGCGGCTGGATGGAGTCTGGCCTAAGTAATCGAATTAACATTTCGACAATAGGCCCGACCACCCTTAGGGTAAAAGTAGGGAAGGGGTGTCCACAGGGAGGGGTTTTGTCCCCTCTGATGTGGACTTGGTCGTTGATGACCTCCTTCACCAACTATCTGCGGATGGCTTTGACTGTCTAGGCTACGCAGATGATTTGGCGATCGTGGTAAGAGGCAGAGCGGTACTACGATTGCAGAGCGGGTTCAAGCAGCTCTAAACCTGGTTAGGAACTGGTGTAGGGAGGAGGACTTGTCCATAAATCCCCACAAAGCCATAATAGTTCCTTTCACATTGCGCCACAAGTTGGAAGGCCTTAGGCCTCCATTACTTGGGCACACCTCGATTCCATTTGCGACGAAGGCTAAGTACCTTGGTGTTACTTTCGACCGAAGACTCACTTGGAATCAACACATTGACAAAATTTCTCACAGAGCCGATGCGTCATTTAATAGGTGCAGACGGCTTTGTGGGAGAAACTGGGGCTTGCGCCCAAGTTTGTCACTATGGATCTACACCAGGATCATCAGACCCATGGTTACATATGGGTGGACCAAAACGTTGCAGAAGGGGGCGGTGGAAAGGCTCGGTGGGATCCAAAGGCGAGCATGCCTTGGTTCCACGGGGGCCATGAAGACCACCCCGACTGCGGCGTTGGAAGTCCTCCTCAATCTGCCACCATTACACATTCTCGTTCTAGGCGAAGCCAGAATGGGAATACATAGGCTCCTGCAGGGGCCGCCTCCCATCACCTCTAGGCATGATCTTAATAACCAGAGGTTGTTCGAGGAAATTAAGGCGGACTATCTTCTGGGGATACCAACGGATAGGATGGTTCCTAAATATTTTTTCGAAAGGAACTTCCATATTGTTATACCGAGCAGAGGCGAATGGGGCTGTGACCCACCCTGTTCGGTAACTCGATCTGGTATAGAGATGGATCCAAAACTCCGACTGGGGTCGGAGCTGGGGTCTACGGGGGCAGGGGGGCAGGCCTAAAGTTAAAATTAAGGCCAGCCTAGGGAAGTACGCCACGGTCTTTCAGACTGATGTCGTGGCGTTACAACTCTGCGCTAGGGAGATTATAAGGCAAAGGATAGTGGGTAGAAGAGTGGCCATATACTCCGACAATCAGGCAGCCCTGAAGGCACTTTCCTCACACCAAATAGTCTCAAGACTGTGTGGGGCTGCCTACTTGCCCTCACCGAGGTGGGTACTCGGAATAAACTGACACTCGCCTGGGTGCCGGGACATGCGGGGTTCCTGAGCAATGAGAGGGCGGATGCGTTGGTGGGAGGGAACACCAGGACAGAGGCAGGCAAAGCTCTTCATTAAAAGACATTTGCCTAAATTTACCAAAGACCTACTGAGCCAGACCCGAAGGGATATAAGGTTAATTGTGGGTCTACTAACAGGGCATTGTAGGCTGAATAGACACATGCACCACCTACAACTTGCGGATAGTGCGGTATGCCGATTCTGCAAGGTAGAGGAGGGGACCCCGGCGCACATCCTTTGTGAGTGCGCCGGCCTGGCGAGGATTAGGTTTCTTCAATTGGGGACGGGCAATCCCGAAGCTGGAAGCTTCATGACGGAGCCGCTCTCAGCTTTGCTAGGATTGATTAGGAGGGCAAAGCTGGGGGCTGTTCTGTAACTTAAGGGGATCCACAATAGATCTCGACTTGTAGGTCGCAGTGGAATGAGGCTCACCCCCCCTTCTATTCTATTCTATTCCATCGGAAATACCGTTTTAAGGTACCGTGAGCCCAGAAAATGGTTTTTAGAAAATGGTCTGTGTGTATATGTGTCTGTTTGTGTGTGTGTGTGTGTGTGTGTGTGTGCGTGTGAACAGCATAGCTCAAAAACGAGAAATCGCAGAAAGTTCAAACTTCATATTCCGTTTAAGTATCACCATGGGACCCGACAGTAAGTTATCTGTCAAAATTCCTCAACGGAAGTTTCACTTTACTGAATGGTCTTTTTTTTTCAATTTTTTGTAATTTTATCCATGAAAATACCTTCCGACAGAACGGCTAGAATGGCATACGAAGCATAGGTATAGGGACGGAGAGGAAGAGGTAGGCCACGATGCATATGCGAAGAGGGAGTAAAAGAGGCGTGCGGGAAAAGAGTAATTGCGTGGGGGGAGAACTTTGGTGGATGACAGAGAGGGAATGGAGGAAAAGGTACAAGATGAAGGGAGCCTCACACCGCTGAGGCGGTAGAAGAGACGCACGATGATGATGAAAATAACGACGAATTTCATTAAATTTGGTACACTAACTATAAAATTTGTCAATTATTATTTTGAGAACTGGAGTAAGAGAAAGTGAATGTTTCATACCACATTTTTTTACAACAACAAAGTGGTCAAAGTAAATAAATAATAATAATAATAATAATAATAATAATAATAATAATAATAATAATAATAATAATAATAATTTAGAAATATATAAAGTCACATTATTACTCAAAAAGCTTAAAAGAATTTAGTGTGTAGTTTGAAGTGTGAGTCACTACCCAATTTATAGATCTTTATAGGAATAATTGAATGACATTTACTGGAACAACGTTTCGAATAAAAGTTCTTTCTCTCTTTTATATGGGTGGATGATGTGCCAAGTTTAACAATTTGACTGCCACCGATTTTTCTGTGCCACCCGAATTCTTCATAATGTTAAAGAAAAATCGTTTTTGCTATTTAGAAAAAAATTCTGGAAAAATTGAAAAATCCATTCATTAAATTGGTGCTGCTGGCTGACTGTAACCAACACGAAGCTTTTGGTATGTATATATGTGTGTGTGTTTGAACAAATATCTCCAAAAGGGAAAACAGCAGGAAGCCCAAACTTGAATTCCAGTTAGAAAGTAACCATGAGATCCAACCTAAAGTTTTCGGTCAACATTTACTGATCGTAACAATATTTCGGAGAAATTTATTTTAGGTAGATTTTGGAAGATCTTAAAGTTAACTACCAACTTTGCTTACGAGTTGAGCAGAGGGCGCCTGACCTGCAGTTCACATTCAGGTAAATATGTATAATCCTCCACCACCTACTTTCTTTTATAATGGTTAATGGCATCCACTGGTTTGGTATTTAGCCAACCACCTACTTATCTATTAGTATAATGCAAGCCTAAATGTTTAGTAAAGATTGAAAACATTGGGTTGATGTAGTGGTTGTGAGCAAGGATTTGTGAGTGGAAGGTGCCCAGTTCGAGACCCGCATCTAGATTAGTTTAGAAAGTGTTAATAGTAAAGTGTTTGCTTCCACTCCCATCCTCCACACCTAATTCGGTTAAGCCAACCTGAAAAAGTAGGCATCACACATTACTTACTTACTTTAGTAGTAGTATGTGTGCTTAAAGCCATCGCATAGAATAAACAATTGTCTATTTTAATATTTTCAAACTAGTCTGCATTATATTCGCTAAACAAGCACTTTATTTTTACTCTAACCTACGCATTTATAACCGGAAATTGAAACTGTATTTCAAATGCAATCAATAATGCATAATCTTCATGATGTTGTTTGTACAAAGCATACAGCTTTCTCTTGTTATTTTCTTTTACACTGTCAAGAGAAAGCATTACATTCCTTTTAGATTTTTGAAATTGAGTTTTTCATCAGAAAAACAGTTCTTGCATCAACTGTGTGTGTTTTATTTAGAAATTGATTTATGTTTGTTCGAGTATTGTAATTGGGCTTCGGAATTTGTCTTTAGACACACTTGATTCGCTGAAGCTATGCCATATGACGACCCGGGTATGACGTAAAACTGCGTCCTGGGGTGATAGGCCTCTTAGCGTTGGCTAAAGCAAACTACCTAAGTTTTGGTGGTAACTAATAAAATCGCCAGGGGAAGACCAGGCTCCAGCTGTAGTGGACTCCTGAAGAAAGTTTCTGGTGCTCCAGGTTGAGGGTTGATGCATCATGCGCTCCCTGTCCATCGGAAAAAAATTAATTATAAAAATCCAAACGAAATAAGCCGCATAGATTAAATGGAAAACCAAAGCTATGGAACGTGTAATATACAAGGGTCTCGGAATAAAATGGAGGAAACATCAAATTAATGGAAAATGTTAAACAAGATATTATTACACTAACAGAGACAAAGACAAAAGGAGAAGGTATGGAAATGATAGGATGTATTCAGTGGAGTAGGAAAGATGAAAGAACTAGAAGAGGAATATCAATATTAGCGAAAAGGAAGTACAAGAGATGCATTAGTAGTTGGGAAGCTGTTGGCGGGAATATTATAAAACTAAATATAACTTTGTTCGGTTCAAGTTACAATTATAGGAGAGTATGGACTCAGTGAAGGCCCTGAATAAGCCCTGAAGTATAGTTTTTATGACAGACTAAACATGGTCATCGATGAGGTAGATTCAACAAGGGAAATTATTCTGTATGGTGACTTAAATAGCCGAACGGGTAGAGAGATTTAAACAGTAATTTAGTGCGACCTTTTGGGGAGACCACAATAAATGATAACGGACAGAGATTAATACTGTTCTGCGAGCAATATTCCTTTAAGATATTAAATGGGTTTTATCAGCATAAGGATATACATACTTATGCTTAGCATCGAGATACCCTGAACCTAAAATCAATGTTAGATTATATAATAGAAGAAATTCTCGATCTAAAACTCCCGATTAACGTGCGGTAGTGATCATTGTTTAGTGAATGGAAAATGCTTGTTTCCATTTGTAATAAATCATAACAAAAATAAGTGTTTTAACAATTTAGATAAGGTTTCTGGATCAGACGTAAGCCTGCCATTTTACAGCTTGAATACTTTGAACGATGAGAATACATCTTTTCTTTATAAAAAGAAATTGACGATAAGTTAAGTATATTTGAATCCGATAACCCAAAGGTAGAATATCAGCATATTTTAAGCATTCTCGAGGCTGCAGAAGAGGCTCTTGGAGAACAAATGAGAAAGAATCAACAAAGATCTACTTACTATTGGAGTGGTGAGTTAGAAAAAGATGTAGCTGATAAAAAACGGAAATATTTGAAATGGTTAAATATTGGAAAAGTCCAAGATAAAGTACGTAGTTGGGAACAGAGCTGTTTAAAAATTCAAAGTTTCATTGGAGGAAAGCGAACTACTGAAGCATGGAAAGTCCTAAAAAATCTGAAAAAGAACAGTAAAGAGCAAATTAATGTGTATTAATATCGAACAGGACGATATATGAAGTGGTGGGAAAATTATTTTACTCGGTTATGCACAGAAGAGACCAGTATTTGTAAATAAGACATTAGGGAAAGGAATTTAGAACCAAGGCATTATCCAGTACTGAATCTGGAGGTTTTAAAAATTATTGTGCATTCTCTAAAAAACAATAAAGCCTGTGCTCCGGGCGGATTATCAGCGAAGCTTCTCAAATACGGATCAGATAACATATATAAAAGGTTAAGGAAAGTATTTGAAAAGTACATTAATGGAAAGAAAGGGCCGAATGATTGGAAATTGGGATACATGTCGATGGTTCATAAGAAAGGTAAGAGAGAGATGAATGTTGCAATTATAGAGGAATTACCGTTACAAGTACATTAAGCAAACTTTATGGAAGGATTCTTAGAAGAAATTTATTGTAAAATGGAAATGGAAGAACAATCAGGATTTAGAGTACATATTGATAATATGTTTTGTTACTAAACTATACAGTATAAAATATTCGGACACCTTTGCTGTTCGTAGACCTGGGAACGGCTTACGATAATGTTGCTCATATGAAGATTTGTTGTGGTGTGCCTTGAGAGATGCTGGTATTAATGAAACACTAATTCCTGCAATTCAGGATCTTTATATTGGATAATAACAGTAAGAGGCAGTAAAAATAGGTAGTAAGGTTTCGAACGGTTTTAAAGAAACTAAGGGCCTACTTCAAAATTGTTGTCTATCACCCAGTTTATTTAAAATATATTTAGTGAAACTTTATAATCAGATTGTGATGGTTCAGGATCGGGACGTCTTAGAATATATGTAAGTAATTGAAGTAATAATAAATCAAGTAAGTAATTGAAGAATATAATGAAGAAAGTAATTGAAACACAAGAAAGTTTTCAAAGAATATAATAAATCGGGATTATCATTAAATTAAAAAAAAAGAAGAAATATCTATCTATCGGAGAAACAGACCAACGCCTGGTTGTAGATGAGAAAGGGCCCGTAATTCAATGTTGTCAGGAGGTCCGCTATTTAGGCTTGATAACAACAAAAGACGGTAACTGTGAAAAGCAAATAAATACCAGGATTAATAAAGGAAAGTAAGCTAAGTGTCAAAAGACATAAAGTCTTCGCCTTCTTTATCGACCTCTCTGCAGCGTTTGACACTATTGATCGACACGCTCTCTTTTATAAGCTCTCTTGCTTGGGTGTCTCCACCAAAATGATGGCGGTGCTAAGGGAATTATATTTGGAAACGAGTGCCTTTGTGTGGAGTCGTGAAGGATTGCAAATGGCTTTGAAACTAGCATGGGGTTGCCTGCTAAGTCCCCTTTTATTTTATTTATTCCTGAGTGGGATTGAGGAGCATTTGGGAGGTGGCATTCAGATAAAGGATG
Source organism: Triatoma infestans (assembly GCA_011037195.1). NCBI lineage: Eukaryota > Metazoa > Arthropoda > Insecta > Hemiptera > Reduviidae > Triatoma > Triatoma infestans. The sequence continues at coordinate 27,858 of JAAEAF010002440.1, read as the reverse complement.
CTCTATTTAACCTACTGGCGTATGCTGATGATCTGGTGTTCCTAGCAACAGATAAGGTGGCTCTGCAGAAAATGATAGATTCCATAGCGGAGTATTTTGATCTCTGGAATTTGCAAATGAGTCTAAGAAAATCAAAAATTGTGGTTTTCAGAAACGGCGGCCGACCTGCTAGACATGAAAAGTGGTGGTATAAAGGTGCGAAGACTGAGGTTGTGTCTAATTACAGGTATCTCGGGATAACTCTATCATCCTGCCTTGGCCCCACGCCCCTCGCTTTTTTAATTGTTGAGCGTTTATTAAAAACTGATAACTGAGAAAGTTCTGTTTTTGACTGATTTTCACATTTAGAGTGATTATTAAGTAAACTTTCTGAGCTTCACGAGTCACAAAAGCCAGTGTACAGCTCTGTGGCTTTCTGGTCAGCGAGTGGTCTCCTGCGTCCACGGGGCTGGACACCAGACAGAGTTTGGAAGTGTAGTTGCACCATTTCTGTCTGGGCTGAAGGAAGATTTTCACTTGTAGAGGAGACGGAGCGCACCCAACCGCTCTTTTCAGAGCGAGGGCGTAAACTTCGGCTTGAGCCCATTGTAAATATTGTATATAGTTGTTTTATTGTAAATAGTAGAATTAAGAACTGACAAAAACTGATATGACAAGCACACCGACGAAAGCTAGATCGTCTAGTCCGTTCTCGGACACCGAAATGACTCCACCGAGTCTAAAATTTCTGACCGGTGGTCTTAGAAGGAAACTGTTTAAAGACGGGCAACTACAAGTTGCGAAAACTCTGACAATGGTCAAAGAGACCATAAGTGACAAGATAGATCCTACTGTATCTAACGATCTACCCAAGAACATAAATGATAATAGCCGCAAGGAGAGTGGTATCACAAATGGGTATGTGACCGGTGATCCCCTCCTAAGAGCAAGCGAAATAGAGCTTGAAATAATGTCGTACTGCCAGGACCCAAGTGTGAAGATAAATAAGAGTAACACCTTGTTTATAACTAGAAAAGTCAAGGAAGTGACGGCCCTCGTGAATAAGATGGCCACTCGTGTCGCCTGGCTTGAAGGCAAACTCGCTGCGGCGGATGATGAGACGATAAAAGACAGCAAGCCTTGGAGAACACTGACCAAATCAAGGCTGATACGACGAAATTGTCCGTGTCCCCGCATGAGGCAGCCCGTAAACCGGCAAGAATAAGCGAAGGTGCGGTTGAAATAAAGAAAAAGGACACCGCATCCGCAACGGCTACTTCCTATACGGAAGCATTGTCCAAAGGAAGCCAGCCTGAGGGAAAGCAGGCTAAAAATAAGAAAGTAAACAAGAAAAAGCCGCAAAAAGAGAAGGCAGTGAAAAAGCCGTTGCCAACAAAAAAGCATGTGGTTCTGATCAAACCACAAGAGAACATGGCAATTGAGACCAGCGACCAGACTAAAGAACTGCTCAAGGGAAGTCTAATCCTTCAGAGGAAAGTTGGCAGGTCGTATCCCTCCGACGAGCCAAAAACAAGACCCTCCTAGTTGAAACAGGAGGCCCTGAGCAAGCACAAGCCTTGCTAAGTAATGAAAAGTTGAGGAACGCTGGTCTTCAGGCTGAGCTGCCAAAGAAAAGGCTTCCCAAAATGATAATTTTCGACGTACCAAGCGAACTCGATGACGCGAAAATCTTAAAAGCCATATATGATCAAAACCTGGGATCAGAAATGCCGAAGCATGACTTCCAGGACTCCATTAATGTGTTGGCTAAGAAAGGAAAAAGCAAAAACGGGTCGCAAAATTGGGTAATAGAAGTCACGCCAAAAATGCGTGAACTTCTAAAGAAGGGAACCCTAAGTAGTGGCAGGGTTTACATAGAGTGGAGTCGCTGTAAGGTTATGGATTATAATCAGGCGTCGCTGCTATAAATATCAGCTATACGGGCATGTGGCAAGGTACTGCAAGGAGAAAGATCTAACTTGCGGACACTGTGCCACAAAAGGACATAGCTATGATAAGTGCCCAAAGAAAGCCGAAGCCCCGGCATGTGCCGCCTGTAAGGCTTACCGTAAGCCGCACAGCTACTCCGTTAAGAGCACCAAATGCCCAGCGTACCTCAACGCTTTAGATCGTCAAATGGCCAACACTGACTATGGAAGAAGTCCATAATAACACGGCAACTGGCCTGAGAGTGTTGCAGCTAAATGCGCAACGCTCAAAAACAGTAATGGCGGAAGCACGAGAACTCATCTACTCAAGGGGCATAGATGTTGCACTAATCCAAGAGCCCTACACGTTCAAAACGAGCGTTAAGGGCCTGGGATTGCAGCATCGTATCATTCACGCTTCGTGCGACGGATGGATTTGGACTGCAGTGGAGGTGGGCAAACCAGACATCACTCTATTGCGTCTTCCTCAGTACAGCACCAGTCATTGTACCTGTCTGCTGTCAACTGCGGCAAATGGCGTTGAGTTAATGCTGGCGAGCTTGTATTGCCAACCGTCATGCGACACAACGCCATCTATAGCTCACTTATGAGTCGGCTCATAAGAGAAAACAGGGGAAAAAAGATAATTGTGGCCGCTGACATAAATGCATATTCACCCATGTGGCACGACGACGCACTGGACGATAGAGGGCAGACACTTCGAGGAGTGCTTTGTCGCAAATGATCTGTGTGTTGTCAACGTGCCCGGACATCTGAAAACGTTTGCTGGGAATGGGAACTGCGCGGAGCACAACCTTGATGTAACCTTGTGTACAGCTTCGGCTGTTGACAGGGTGCATGGGTGGAGGGTGGTAGTCTGGGTAACTGGTGATCACAGGGCGATACTTTTCGAAGTTGCCTGGGACACCAGGCCATGTGCCCCCTATGAGGGTCTAGAAAGATTCCCAGTCATATGAGTTGACTGGGAAAGATATAAAACACTCCTCCAGCGCAGAATTGACACGCTAAATGTCCAAGGGGATACCATTGACAGTGTCGATACAGCGGTCACAGAGCTGACTGAGGCAATAGCTGGCACAAGTGGGGAAGTGCTTAAGAAAATACCCACAAGTCGCACGCGCCGTGTTCCTTGGTGGACACGGGAGTTGACTGTAGCCAAGAAAGACGTTGCAAGGAGGCGGAGAAGATACTAACGGGAACATAATGATGAATCCCGTCAAAGATATACAGATGAGTATCGAAGTGCTCGAAAAAGATATAAAAAGATGGTGCATCAGGCCAAGACTTCTAGTTGGCGGGAGTTCGTGGAGTCAGAAGGCAATAATGATCCGTGGGGTATTGTGTACAAGGTGCAAACAAGAAAAATTAGGCCGACCTGGTACTCGCTAGTCTAAATATAGACGGAGTGCCGGGTGCTGGGTCCTGGCATCGGTCAACAGAGCGTTTATTGAAAGTACTTCTTCCTGAGGATTGCCCTTGGGACGACACTCAATTGTAAAAAAGTCGTCGCGAAGCAGCATACGAGTCACCAGCTCTCACGGACTCCATCACAGAATTTGATATATATGAGATATATTGGTGAGATTAAAAATAAAAAGGCTCCTGGCATAGATATGCCATATATAGAAAAATGGGGAAATTGTCCGGAAGAACGAGGACGTATTAAGCCAATATCTGCTTAACCTTTTCAATGGATGCCTGAGATTGGGATATTTTCCCAGTCAATGGAAAACAGGGCTTGTAAAAGTTTTGTATAAAGGATCAAACAAGCCTGTTGATAATGCAAAGTCGTATCGATTGATACAACTCCTGCCCGTTTTCGGGAAACTGCTGGAGAACTAATTATAATGAGATTAAAAAGCTTTATCAGTTTCAGTCCCAACCGGTATGGGTTTGTATCGGGAAGATCGACGACAGATGCTATCATGAAAATCCTCGAATTGGTCCGTGGCAGTAGGCACAAGTAGTTCTTTCTCACAGTATTCCTGGACATAGCTGGGGCCTTTGATAATGTCTGGTGGCCGACTGTTTCGGAGTCACTTAGAAGACGAGATTGTCCACCATGTCTTCTAAAACTTATACAAAGTTACCTAACCCAGAGGGTGGCGACGTTAGTGACTCAAGCCGGCGAGGTCTCACGACCAATAACCAAAGGTTGTCCGCAGGGCTCGGTAGTGGGCCCGTTCTTGTGGAACCTAGTGATAGAAGAGCTGTTAGAACAAACTGATAAATTGGATTATTGTGATTCGGTTGCATACGCTGACGACCTACCAATAGTTGTCCATGGAGATTCTCGTAGGGAGATAGAGGAGCGTGCTGTGTCCCAAATAAAAAGATGGTGTCAAGAGGAAAAGCTGCGGATTTCGTTTGAGAAGTCAAAAGTGATGCTTATGAAAGGCAAGCTTCATCCCAGTCGCCCACCTTGGATCCGGGTAGACGAACAAAGAATAGCCCACGTAACCCAGTTTGAGTATCTGGGCATGCTCTTGGATTGGAAGCTTTCTTTTAAGCCCCATATTCAGCGAGTTGCCTCAAGATGTCTCGACTTATACCAGGGGATCGAAAGAGTAGCTCGTGGAGAGTGAGGGCTGAAGACTGGTGTGGCTCTGACCATCTGCAAGGGCGTGATAGAGAATGTCGCAACGTACGCAGCTGCCTGTTGGGCTGACACGCTGGAAATGCAGTCGTACAGCGGCATTCTACTAAGAATGCAAAGAGCTATTTCATGCTCAGTGACTAAGGCCTATGCGACATCATCCACGGTCTCCTTACCGGTGGTCGCTGGAGTGTTGCCGCTCGATCTCCAAGCAGAGATAGGGCCCTAAGATACAAGCACCAAAAAAGGGGAACGATCGTCCTTGATGGTAGGGAGTTGTCTAGTCAGATGCCTCCTGCTCTCGTAAAGAAAACGATCCTAGAGTATGAGATAGGGAAGTGGCAAAGACGCTGGGACGAGGCAGTGTTAGGAAGAACCACTTATGAGTTCTTTCCGAATCTGCATCACAGACTGTCGATGCGATGGCTGCGGCTGCCCCAGACCGTTACACAATATTTCACGGGTCACGGGGAGTTCAATTCTAAGCTCTTCGACTTGGGATTGAAAGGTTCCACAGATTGTGAATGCGGTTAGCGGGACACAGTGCATCACGTTCTCTTCCGGTGTCCTCTCCTCGACGAGGCTAGAATCCATATGGAATTCAAGCTGATAATTAGGGGGGAGAACTGGCCGGGTGAATGTAAAGAACTGATAAAAAAATGCTATGAATTTCGAAGACTTTATGGAGTTTGCTCAAGAAGTAGCGACAATAAGAAGGACTAGACGGATAAGTAGAGGTCCGCCTCCCCGTGGTAGGGACGGTAACTTGCCTATAACATAGGCAAGGCCAAGTAATCATAGGCACCGGTTTTGGCGCTATGCGCTAGGTACGATGGCTAGGAGTGTGCGAATAATAATAATATCGTCCTGCCTGCCCTCGTGAATAATTTCAAGGAGAGAGTTCCAAATGCGAAATTTGCCTTCAACACTTTCAATAGGATTATACAGAACAAAAGTGTTCCTTTTGATTCGAAACTTCAAATCTATAATGCCGTATCTCGAGCAATTATCTGCTAAGGAGCGCCTTATTTGGGGTATATCTAGATTTGAAAGAATTTATTCAAATAGTTGTTGAGGTAGTAGGTTCCGCAGATCTGGAAAGCATCAGAGACATTTAGTTTATTATATTGTAAGTGAATTTACTCTCTGTGTAAACTGAATTTGCTCTGAGCAAGTCTGTGTTATCACACTGTCTGACAAACGCATCCTGAAGATGGGCGAACGCCCGAAATCGGTCCACAAAATGAAGCAGGCTATCACGGAAAATGTCTCTGATTTATTCAAATACTTTATTAAAAAAGTTTTTAATTTGCCACGTAATACACCGGATTTCATAGTTTATTTAGAAAGTGACATGGCACCTTCATACGTATATACTGTCCTTCTTCACCTAAAATATATCCGCAGATGCATTAATTTACCCGCCAGAAAGATATCCTCACATATTAATCAAAGAAATGATTAGGAAAGTATATCTCTATGGATGAAATGTTCAGTGTGGATACTAAACCTAAGCGGATGGTAGAAAGAGTTAGGGAAGTCCACAGAATACCATTGTAAAGCACAAACCAGTCGCAATCATCCCTTATATAAAACTCTGAATACTATGGTCTGTGTTTTAAAATGCAACCTTGATGCTGTAGCCACTAGTTGGACTGTTGACACCTTTGCTTCCATATTTCAGTCCTCGCTTCCCCTATTTCATTAGTATATCAGTATTTTTATTTATTTAATTTAATATTTTTTAACTGTATGGTCTGTAGTCCCTAGGTGTATGTTCATATTTGTCCCAAATTTTGCTTGTTACTGTATTTTTTTACTAATTTGAATCTGGCATTGATACTTTTTATATTGCAATCTACTTTATATACAACTTCCTCAGACGGTCATACGACCTTGAGTATGTCTGTAATCAGTATTTGTTATATGCCAATGTATTGTTAAAAATTTTAATAAAGACTTATTATTATTAAAGGAAAGTCCGCAATGATACCCTGAACAATGTGTTATAGAATAAGAATGGTACCAAAAAGACTAAAATCAATATTTATAATGTTATTGTTAAAGGTATTATGAGTTATGGGGCGGAAGGCCTTTAAAGGAGAAAATGAATAGTAATTACTGGACACTGAAATGGATTTTCTCCGCCGATCCGCAAGAGTCTCCAAACTCGATAGAGTTAACAATATAGATATTCGTGAAGAATGCAGTGTGAAAGTGCTATTATAAATGGTATAAAGACTTAGCAACTGAAATGGTATAGTCATGTTTGAAGGGTGAACAGCGAGTGGTTACCCTAAAAAGATGTTGGAGTGGGTGCCGACGGTGTGAATTTTAATAGGATTTCGGATTGTAAGAATTGGATTCGGTAAACGTTAGAATACTTAATGGGACCCTTCACCACTATTCCCTAGTTCCATATTGGTCGTAGTAAAGTAAAAGTTTATTTCGTCAAGCAAAAGTTTAAATCGTAAGTCAAGAAGCCTTGAATGAGAAATAGTTTGCTGATGTCCTTATTTTCAGCCTGATATGGGCGGGGGTCTATAGTCGTTTGACCATGTAAGCCCTAAGACAGCCGTACTCTGCTAACAGTAGGTCGCAAACAGCTGTTTAGGTACTGAGGACAATAAAGTATTGAGTAAAAATGTTACCTTTCAAGAAACATATTTCAACCAGAACTTAAATATTTGTAATAACAATAATAGAAAGTCGTACTTCGTTTTCCATAAATTTCCACCCAAAAAAACTTTAATACATAAATATTTGAATACTCTATCCTTTTTGTTGGTCTCTTTTCTTTTATTTTTAAATTTAAACTTTATCTGCCCAAAGCAAGATACGTATTAATATTAAGTGATTGATGTTGTTTACATATGCGTACTGTTTGTAAAATTTGGTGCTCTATAAAGAATGAATAATGGAGTATTTTGTTTTCACAAATTGTTATACAGCCTGTTGATCTACGCACTATCAATAGTTTCTTACATCCATTCATTCATTGACAATAGTGTTACATTTACATACTTGTATTACATTGTTAGTCAGGTGAATTTCAATGTTGTTAATGGTTAAAACTATTATGAATCATTATATTTAACAAGTAAAACTGTTTGTAAAGTGGTTATCAAATGCGTTCCTCTCGCTTCTCTCCTCCTCACTCTCTCCTACTCACTCCTCCTCACTCTTTCCTTATCTCTCCTACTCACTCCTCCTCACTCTTTCCTTATCTCTCCTACTCACTCCTCCTCACTCTCTCCTACTCACTCCTCCTCACTCTTTCCTTATCTCTCCTACTCACTCCTCCTCACTCTTTCCTTATCTCTCCTACTCACTCCTCCTCGCTTTTTCTCTCCCTCTAGCTCTCTCACTCTCTCTACAGCTCTCCAGTTCGTTTTCACTAATTATTATTTCCTTTCAAGTTACTTGCGATTTTTTCGAAAAATGGCTACCGATTTTCTTTAAACATATTATTTGACACATAAATATAGTCTTTGCACGTGGGGCGGGTGTTGGTGTATTGGTTATGAGCAGGGACTTGTAAGTGGGAGGGCCCCAGTTCGAGTCCAGCGTATAACTAAATTTTATATTTGTTTAAAAAATGTTAATAGTAAAGTAGCTGCTTCCGCCCCCGTCCACGACACCTAATTTGGTAGTTGGACGTTAAGCCCGCCTGAAAAAATAGGCATTACTTTACTAGTCTTTGCACTTTTACTTGTACCATTTTTCTGGTGAAATGGATTTTTGAAAATTTCAATGGGAAGTGATTATTTGATGGTTACTCGCTCCTAAAGACTATTTTAAAAATACCTTAAAGGGAGATTTAGGAGGGGAGCACTAAACCTATTACAGGCTGACCAAAGTTTCTTGAAGTTCGGCAACTGAAGGAACTACAGCTGACTTTGTCGAAAGAAAACAAAAGCCGTCGAGCACATTAACGTTACACTATATAGTGTTACATGCACTAAGCATTTAGCAAAATGCCATGATTACACAGTCATTAACTCACATATTTTTGCCTGTGTGTAAATTTTGAGAATATTGTTTTTCCAAGTACCCCTTCATTCCACTACTCTCAGTACAAGCCGAATAAACACTAACCACGCACCAAAATACTAAGTAAACAAATAACCTTCCCCAGCTTAATCTCATCTAAGAAACTTACAAATATTAATATTATCGGTGCATTTTTATTATTTGTTACTCATGTTAGTGTTGAAGTGTTGCAATCTCTCAAATTGTAGAAATAGTTTTCACTAAAAATATAAATAATTAGTTAAGCCGGAATTGCGGATGTTATTTGAGTTTCTCAGAATTTTCTCATTTGAGAAAGTGCTCTAACAAATGATTTTTTTTAAACTTGTAATGCTACATTCCAAGCACTGTCGTTAGGCCTGAACCTTAAGTTGTCTTTGTAAAAAGTGCTGAGGAATAACAGAGTACTGGCACCCAATGTACTCACATTAAGATGGTAGCCCTTTATGCCTTAACAAACCGATATAATCTCTACCTCCTATTTGCAATAGTATAGCCAACTAAACGTTCTGTAAAAATACCTAGTTATAGACAATTTCGACACTATTTGGAACCTTGAGATTCATATTTTTGTCATTGATATTTCTCTGTGTTCATCTAGTTTTAGTTAATAAACATAATGATATTAATTATCTTCATAGACGGTAATACTGAGGAATTTAGGAAATTGAATGGTTATCCACAAGTGTTATAATGTAATAAAGTACAATAAATGTAAAGAAAGCCAGGTGTAGCGGTACTAAGCTAAACAAGTTGATTCGCGCCCAAAACCAGAACTAACCAAACCGTCCGCAGTGCTGCGCTACCTCCATATAATTTAAATGACCGTCTGTTTTTTTCTTTTCATTTTAATTTATTTTTATGTTTACAACGTATAATCAAGTTTTAGTGCTCATGATTTCTGTTTTAATGATTGTGATAAGAGTTTGGACCGAAAGTACTCGTAAATAGTTATCATTTTTTAAATTCTTCTTCATACATTCAAAAAAAAACATTAAATACATCAAAAGAATGTTTTCCGCCTTCTGACACAAAACTATTTAAAGTTTTCTCTTTTTCTTTCATTTTTTCCACCAATCGTTGTTGCGTTGTAAAAGTCAAATGTTTTCATCATAAACAACGTACAATTATTCGAGCAATAATATCGAAATATGGGGAAAAACCGGTGTAAAGATAAATGTTAACACAATTTTTTTTTTTTATAGGTTATATACGATTGTTTATATCATACAGATATATCGGGAAATTAGCATCACCAGCAACTATAATTTTATCTTCTGCAAATTATTAGAAAAAGAAAACAACAATAATAAATAAAATACTTCCGTTAAGAATATTTTGATTACATAGTACGGATGGAATTTCAAACAGCCTCAGTAATTCGTGAGGTTCACAGTGAAACTGACCCAATACTTTGATATAGCTTAGCTCGGATCTTATGAAAACTGCAAACAAAAATTACGAGCATGTTCAGAACGTTCTTTGAACCACAGAGGGAGAAAAGAGAACCGAAATTTGATTTCACAGTCATAAAAAATTATTGAAAAATTTTGTAATTCTTTTGGAGCATACTTAGGTAATAAGTATACAAATTAATTCGTGCAACCATTTTCTGCAAAAATGACATTTCAGTTTGACGTTTTATGTTTTTGTTTAGCCAAAATCTTCGAAATCACGATGGAGATACGTAAATGGAATGACGAATTTGAACCACTTGCTCCCCCTCCTCTTTGAGATATTGCATTATCTTACTCCTATTAAAAGGAAGTAACTATTGCAATCGTGCCAGATTTTCGAAATTGACTTTTCACCGGAAATACATATTTTGAGTTCCCCTGAATATAAAAAAAAAATATTTGTAGCGAATAGTGTGTATGTGTATGTTTGTGTTTGTGTATGTATGTATGTATGTGTGAACAAAATATCTCAAAAAAGAAAAGTCGCAGGAAGTTCAAACATGCTATACGCTTAGTACTACCACCGCATCAGACACGAAGATTTCGGGCAAATCCATCAACCGGAAGTGCCACTTTACTGGATTTTTTTTTCACTTTTTCGTGATTTATATACTTACATCTCGACCTTTGGGAGGAGTACAATCGACCTGGTTTGGATAAATAATAGATGCTTAAACCTATTTAAAGACATGGCAATATCATTAATTTCCGAGTTACTCGACCATTTGGCTTGTGCTACTGTCTTTCGAATTCCAGATCAAAATTTATCACTTTTAGCATAGGAAAAAATTGTAACATAAACACAGTAATACACTCAAGCTGAGATGAAAATAAAATAAATACATTTCAGGCAGGTTTATTTCATAATCACCCAGGATGAAGCAGCTGAAACCCCTCTACTGAAAAATTGGAGTACACTAAAAGCTATGCCTAGTTGGGCAGGTAGATTTAAACAAGCGTCAGAGCATTTCATTCAAAAGTCCACGGTAGCAAGCGCTAAGGTTATGGAAATAAGATAAGAGTGAGACATGGAAAACAAAAACCGCTCTATTCGACGCAATAGTGTCCTCAAGTTCGCTATGTGCTGCCGTAATTTGGAGTCTTCGATACCTTGAAGCGATAGAAGTCGCACAGGTGAGATTTCTTACAAATCTATTTTTATGGCCCACAAGTACACCAAATTATGTGCGTTTGGAAACTAGCAGGTACGCCCTGAGTCTACGAATACTTAAAAAAGTTATAAATTTCTGGACAAAGCTCACTCTGCTACCCACTAACAGGCTTCCAAGACAATACTTTGATAGGCTTAGGCGAATAAATTCGACTTCAGAAAAGCCAGACTTAAACTTCAAGTGGATAACACAAGTGAGGTCAATGGCAGCAAGTCTTATTTGTGAGGAAGACTTTTCACGTTTATTTTTCAATGGTCTCATCGGACGAAAAGAAGATATCCTCGATAAAATGAAAAATAGTCTACTTTCCACAGACATCAATAGAGCTCTGAACTCAAACAGCAACCCTATCTGCAGGTCGATCAGTAGCTTCAATATCAATGAACCAGAAAACTATTTGAAATACGAGATCCAGTTAAAACTAAGATTGTAAGCCGTCTCAGAGTATTAAACACAACTTCAGTCAATCTGTACCTTAACACTACAGTGTGTAACCTTCAAAAAAATAAACTATGCCCTATCTGCAATGGATTTGTAATAGGTTCCGAGTGGAATCTAAAGCAGAGAGAAAGACCCAAAATCGAGAGTCTCACTCGCTACTTAGGCTAGACAAGAGTGGAAGATTCTGTTTAAATACAGCTGCACTAGCCCTACAGGGAGTCTTTAGAATAGTATATACAGCAGTTACAACGCGTCAGCAAGCAATTATACCCTTCTTTCACTAACTCCAAATTTCTTACTACCAATTTCTATAACCGTGTCAAGTCCTGGCAGCTTGTGTTACTTTCTCATTATAGTGTTCAGCGTTAATTCCAGTTTATTTCTTATTATAAACACAATTCTCTCCTTCTCATACCCAATCCCACCGCTGCCAGCATATAATGAGTATGAGAAGGAGAGAATTGGGTTTATAATAAGAAATAAACGTATTAATGCAGAACACTGTATAATGAGAAAGTAACACAAGCTGCCAGGACTTGACACAGATATAGAAATTGGTAGTAAGAAATTTGGAGTTAGTGAAAGAAGCGTATAGTTGCTTGCTGACGCGTTGTAACTGCTGTATATGCTGTTCTAAAGACTCCCCTGTAGGGCTAGCGCAGGCTGCATTTAAACAGAATCTCCCACTCTAGTCTGGCCTAAGTAGCGAGTGAGACTTTCGATTTTGGATCCCTCTATTCGGATCCTATTACAAATTCATAACCAACAGTCTCCAACATCTATTTCTGAAGTGCCCAAAACTGAACGGCCCCAGGCAGACTTACTTGCAAACATATATACAGGATTCTAATCCACAGATAAATATTGAAAATATTCTGATTATTGATAATATCGATAAAGTTAACCAAATATTTTTTTATTTGTTTACTTATAAAAAATTGTTACATAATAAGTTAAAGTGTGAACCTATCTACCAAACAATAATAACCATGTTGTGAATTAATTCGCTATTTGTGTGATGTTTATTTGCTACTTATTTACTTGTCAATCTATTTGCATTTTAACGACATAGGTATTGAGTATCTGCTTTTAATATTTTGCAAAGGAGAATACTAGACTCCCAGGGAATTTTTGTAATGGTAACAAAATAATCATTTGTACAAGAATTAATCTTTGAAAAATAAAATTATATTCTATTCTACTACCACCGCATCAGACACGAAGATTTCGGGCAAAATCCATTAACCAAAAGTACCACTTTACTGATTTTTTTCCAATTTTTCTCGATACGGTTACAATGCTTTTGTCTACATTTGGAATGCTTGCTGCATAGATAAAAATGTATCACTTTTTTGGAAAAAAATAATTTTATAGGAGTGATGGGGGGATGGGGGGTCTGTCAGTTAGTTTTAATTGAAATCGAGGTTTGTTGGATATAGAGCGCTCACAAAAGGCTGCACATTATACATGTAAAATCCCAGCCACCGTGTTTATGGACAGCCCAACTGAACATTGCAAACGTTGCATTTTTATAGGAAATATCATGGTTAAATTGTATTAATTGGAGTAAGGAAAGGTCTGTGAGTGTTTCATGCCAGATTTTTTTGTTCTCAACATCCACCACTGACCACATGCTAAGGACCCTCAAAACTCAGTTCAAAAAATTGGACACGATGGTAATTTGACATTTCTACTAACAATCGTGGGAGAAGTGGGCTAGCAACCACTTGGTGGTATCACAGGCAAACAGCAACAAACATTTCCATCTTCCATGGCGATACTTCATACAGAGCATCTCCAGAGTATTTTGATGTGTGCACTACTACTGGCGTACCCAAGGGGCAATCTCTAGCTCACTATCGCTCACAATCACACACATGCACACAGTCAACACCTTACATACGATTACATGTATACATTGAACCGAAAGGAAAATTGGGTTATTGATCGCGGATTTTTGCGAAATTCGAATTCCACTCCGTCCTAATGGACATCGTTTCTGATAAGGCATTTCAGTGTTTGTACATAGAATGTAACTGCCCCTGTAATGTGTATAAAGTGCCATTGTGATTGAGTTAGTGAGGTGGTGAATTAGCGACTCCTACAGCCACTAAGACTATTATTGGGTGAGTATTGAAGTGTCAGTGAAAGGGCTGTTTGTATTGTCAGGCTGCCAAGCCCACGAGATCGTCAAGATGGCTGAAGTGGCTGCGTCCATATTCCACCTTGAGTAATGCATAATTTTAGTATATATGTACATTTCTCTTACTGCGGCCAGAGATCCTAGCAGATTTTCGGAATTTAGTTTTTGCCAGATTTTCGGAGTCCGAAACTTTAAAAAAAAAATCCAGTGTGAAACGCTCACATGACTTTCTCCTACTCTAATTAATATAATTTAAACAAGAAATTTTCTTTAATTGTCCGGCTTTCATAAACATGGTGCTGGGGATTTTACTTGTATAGCTGAGCGGTCTTTTTTGGAGCAACCATACCAAAAAACTAAGGAAGCTTGTGTAAACATAATTTTAAACTAACGGACAGACTTCCAATAACGTTAAAAAAAATTTGGGGGGAATGTAACAAATAGAAGTGATTCGTTTCTAGCTTTGTAGCAAGCATTTCAAGTTTAAAGAAAATCGTTGGAACCGTTTTCGAGAAAATTCCAAAATAATCAAAAACCTATTCTATAAAATCGCACTTCCGGTTAACTAATTTTCTTCCAATTTGGAATTTATCAGTAAAATGTTTCAAATAAAAGTGAGAGTATTTATGTGAGTAGATAGTATACGAACTTTAAAGGAAATAGTAGGAGTCGTTTTCGAGAAAACCAGCAAAACTGAAAAAAATCATTCAGTAAAGTTGCACTTCCGGTTGTTCGAATTTGCCCGAAATCTTGGTGTCTGATGCGGTGGTAGTTCCTAAACGGAATACCAGGTTTCAGCTTCCTGTGACTTTTCGTTTTTTGAGATATTCTGTTCACACTAACGCAGACACGCACATACGCTAAAAACATATTCGCTAGAAACATTGTTTTCGTATTCAGAGCACTCCAAAACATGTATTTCCGGTGAAAACGCATTTTCGAAAATCTATGACGATCGCAATACCTCCTCTTAAAAGGAGTTAGAGAAAATAAAAATTGTGTGAGCATTATTGTGTATTTTTTGCTTTTTACTTTTTTTATTTAATTTCAAATACATTAATTTAAGGTTCGTTATCGAAAATGTTGTTTGTCCGGCCAGCTGTTCATCTTCATGATAACAGTAAGAGAAAAGAACGTGGAGAAATATTCGAAATAAAAATGAAAGGTATATTTGTCTAGTTAGTGTTTGGCAAGTTTAAAGAAAATTTTTAGGTCGAGCTAAGAAAAATGGCGAAAAATTGGAGGGCGGAAAGTCGCACGTCCAGTTGACGGATTTTCCCCGCAAACATTCGATATGATGCAATAGTAGGGGCCACATAAACAGGCAATATTGAATTCTTGAAATTCTTGCGTTTTTTCATCTGAGGTATTTTATTCAACAAACACACACACACACACACACACACACACACACACACACACATATAATATATATATATATATATATATATATATATCAGATCATTTGTTAAAAAACACTATTAAGAATGCTACAAAATATCTCTATTTTTATGCTATAAAAGAAAGTGTATGTGAGTGCAGTTTGCGAGAATCAGAGATATCTCAAAGTCGAAAAAATCGCAGGATGCTCAAATTTGACATTTCATGTAGGTACCACCACATCCGATTCAAAAGTTTCGCTCAAAATAGGTCAACCAGAAATGTGATCTTACGGAATCATTTCTTTTTTCTTTTGGTTTCATTGTTTGTTGCAATTTTCTTAAAAAAAAAAAAAATCTGGCGTGAAACCTCAGACGAATTTGTCTTACACCACTTGACACAGTTACAAATGACCCATTTTCTTCCAACTTCTAATTCTCTTGTTATATATTTAGTCGTCTTTAATCGCTATATCAATGCAACAATCTAAACTTAATAAAACCAGTTTTTTAAAGAAAGCTTAACTTGACCCCCACCCCCACCCAAAACTCACTCAAAATGAACTTTCTCGGAAAAAGTGTCCAATAAGAGTGATAGATCTCTGTATTCACAGTTAGTAAAACAAATTTAATGAAATCCATCGGTGTTTTATGTGAAAATCGCAGAAAATTAAAAAGAAAATCTGTTCAGTAAATACGCACTTCCGCTCGCACGAGTACTTCAAAACTCACAATCCTGGCAACATATTTAATCCTAATTAATATTATTTAAATAAAGGAATTGTACAATAAACTAAATTAGCACTTTAGAAGAGTGTTGTTCGGACTTTGGAACAGCGCACATCAGATTTGTGTCCTACACCTATTAATCTTGACGTTCATATAGTTTTTTTCGCTTGTAAAGTGTATAATTGCTTATTTTATCACCATTATTTATTTTTTTATAAAGTTTATTTATTTATTTTTTCTTCCCACTTATTATAATTTTAGTTTATTCTTGAATGTAATGGTTTAATTTAATTTAAATGAATGGTGCGAAAGACTTGCCAAATTGTGTTGTGTGAAGAAGGATGGAGAAAGAGTTGGATGTAAGTAAACATAATAATAATAATAGGTAGAATTATTGTATTTGCCGGATGATCCAGGAAAACAAAACCCCCAAAAACCTGCTTATATGAATTTTCCCCGACAAATGCTGGGGATAACAAAGGTGCTGCCAAACAATGAAATCACATTCGAGTAGACTTAATCTATTAAAGAAAGCAATAATTATTTAGACCAATCAAACAATTAGTAAATAATCCAACTTGAATTTGTGGTAAGAGTAAGTTTTCTATGTCTTTATATTCGTGTTCGTGATTCAAAAAAAGGAAAAATCGCAAGAAGCTCAAACTTATTTCCGGCTAGGTACCACTTCCGCATCCGATACTAAAATAAATGTGTTGCTATAATTTCAAGTTTAAAGAAAACTTATCAAGCACTATGAACATTGCGATAAGAGAAATTAATGTGACTGTTTCACACCAGACTTATTTTTTTAATAATAATTAAAATTCAATTATTTACATAATATTAGAATTAATGAAATTACGATATTATATAAAAAGATTTATGAACGAAGGGGTTGTATGACGGAGAAGGGGGGCCAAGCTATGAGGTTGGAGGGGTAGTCGTCAGGGTATATAAAGGTGCACTGGCTAGTGTCCCGCTTGCATTGCTGCTTCATGTTCACTGTAGTACTATATAGCGTACTTGTGCTATTTGCTAGAATTTCCTTTTTTTACCATTATTTTATATCATTTTTTTCTTCCTTCTTTAAAAGTTATTTTTTTTTTACATTTGACTTGTGTTAATTTAAAAAAAAAATCGATTAATCATCAGTTGTGTTGTCCAGGGCACCCCCCCCCCATACCTTAAAGATAGAAATAAAAAAAATTGCGGCCATGTAAAATAAAGATTCAAAGTGCGTGATTTTTTTAGAAAAAAAATTGTCTTTTTAATTTTCCTTTCAAAGAACAAAAAAGAATCGATTACACTTCAGTTAAAACAAAGAAAAATCCCGTTTTATCGAAACAATCAGTATCGAAATCCATCTGTCTCTCTCTCTCTCCCCTCCCCCCCAATAAAAAAACCATGAAGGTAACAATATTTTGGGTAATCTACAGTCTGATTGGATACTGCATATGCAGACCGATAGAGGATAAGCTGATGACATTGCTAAAAGGAATGTCCGATGAACAATTGACCAGACTGGAAGACAAACTGGCGTATTTACTGCGTCAAGATGAACAGATGCAAAGTGACATGCCGTTGGCTACTAATGAATCAGACACCAGTCGTTCAACCAAGGAAAGGTAGGCCAATGAAAATCTATTTGCCATTATTATTAACTTTATTATTTCCATTATTTCTATGATGTGAAACACACACCACTTTCTCTCACTGCAGTGCTCACAGTTATCCTTGACAGATTTTTCTTAAAACCTGCAATGTTTACCTGGTGAACCCCTTTTTTTCAAGAAAGTTAAAAGGGGAAAAAAGCGGAAAATAATTCGTTACAATGTTAAACTGGATATTTCCGGTCAGCCCGAGTATTTTTCATATTTGGAATTTTTGCAAAGTCTTTAATCGACCTTAAATAAAGAATAGGATGGCGGGTGGAAATGTTGACTATAAAGAAATAGTAGTTTGCAGAAGAAAGTGACGTCAAAGCGCCCCTCCCCACCCCCCACCCCCGAGAATACTCCTAAAATAATTTTTTCCAAAGAAAAAGTTTCAAAAAAAGAAAAATAAATTGTTGTTCTGCGGTTGGTGTTGCCAACTTAAAGGAAAACAGTTTCAAAGTCACTTTTCCAGAAAATTTGTTAATACACTGAACAATTCATTCAATTTATTGGTATTTCCGGCTTACTGGATTTTCGACATAAACTTTTATTATCCGGATTTCCTGGTAGTAAGTAAATAAAATATGTTTTGGACTTCCTGTTTGGGTTACACAAACACACGCACTCACTAATTCAAAAAAAAAGCAAAAAAAAACAAAGTCAATTTTGGAAATCAGACGAACGCAGTATCTCCTTTGAAAGTGAAAAGATAAATTTATCACCCTCACCCACCCCACCCCGGATCTTACATTCTTTACTCTCCAATTTTATGTTCTTCATTAATACGATTGTTTTCTTTTCTATTTCTGTTGTAAAGTTACCAAAATTATTATTAGACCAGAAAGCAAGGACAGCAGATGCCAATGAACTTCTTACATATCCTGTGTTTGTATTGATTTCTCTTATAATTACGATCAACCCTATTTATTCATTATTGTTACTATTTATTTTTTGTGAAGCAAATCTCTTGCTTTATATATATGTATGTATGTATGTCTATACATATATATATATACAGAAATCTGGTGTGAAACATTCACACGACTTTCTCTCACTGCAATCTAGAGAGTTTGGATTTATGATTTATTTATACGGGTATTACGGGATTTATTTATACGGGTATTTTACATATAACTGAACTGTATATATGTGCATCTGAAATATAAAAGTCGACTTCCGGTAAACCGATTTTTTTTTCAAGCTCGGAAATTTGGCCAAACATTAAATTCGGATTAGTTAGATTATAGTATATAATTGATGGAATAGAATAATGTACTAAATAAAAATGGTGCTCTAGAGGGAAGCCTAACACCACCCCACCCCACCCTTAAATGTAGTTTCCTGGAAAAATGGTTCAAATAAAAGTTGTAGCTCTGTATATGTGTGTGCTTCAGATATGAATTTTTAATAAAAACATTTTTTCTAACTCAAGGGACCTGAAAGCATGTATTTCCGGTAATAAAACTCAATGACGAAAATTTAACAAGATCGTAATATTTCCTCTCACAACGGTAAGAGAAAATAAAAATAGAAAAATCTCGTGTCTTATTATTATTATTTGTTTATGAGGAGGGACCAAACCTTACCCTATCCAAAGCCCGTATTGCTACCCTCAGAAAAAAAAACAACAAACCGGGTCGAGTACAAATATCCAGACCCGGTTCTAACCTACCTCCGACAAATTGGACAGTAACTTTAAAGAGAAATAGCCTAAGCCTTCCACAGACATCCTGTACCGACCAAAGGTTCTGATCCTATTTCGTCTCACCCCAAGCAATCTGTCATAAGATGGATGGGTGACTCAACAAAAGAGGACTGGTATGAGCCGCATTACGTAGAGGGGCCTCCTTTAATTAAACCACAATGTCCACACAAATTCAACCAGATGCCTGAAAGATTTCCGCGAAAGACACAGCAACTTCTCACTAATAGCCCTGTCCGGACCCCCAATGAGCATTTTAGACTGCCGACAACCCACTGTGCTCGTCCTTAGGGATGAATACTGTGAAGCTATCCATTACTGGAAGCTTGATAGACATGTGTCCAAATACATACCAACAGCCGGCTCGGGACCAATGAAAGGAAGAGAGGCGCCTAATTTGGCAAACCTATCCACCTTCTCATTCCCAAAACTTCCCTTATGATTTGGTACCGAGACTACAAGCACACCCTTTAAAGAAGAAACCTCTTCCAGTCTTTTGATCGAAAACTAAAGTCACCATCATTCTGTCAGAAGGAAAACCTGCATTAGGAACCTATTAAAGCAAATCTCCTGTCTTAATGAAATCACTTTCTCTTGTTGCGATTTCTTTTAATTAACAAATTTGCTTCAAATTTCGAATTTTGACTGAATATTCAGTCGCCTTCCGTATTACACGGTGGCAATAACATGATTATAATAAAGTGAGAGTTTGCAGCAGCGTTCTTCAACCTGTTCACACCTGCGGACCATCAAAATTAGGAATAATGTTTCGTGGACCGGCTGAAGGCTAAAGGTAAATTATGTCGCTTTCAACTACAGCCGAATCAGGATGAAAGTAAACAAAAGACGTGGAGTATGTAAACGTTCACAATACTACATAGTGTGGATGGTTGCATACAGTAAACACTAGGGAAAACTGTGAAACACTCACACAACTTATTCTTACTCCTATTTATGTAATTATTTAGAAAAGGCCATTTTTTTTAAACTTCTAACTTTACTCATTTGTCCTAACATGAATGGTGGTGGAGAGACAGGTACCAACCAGGTTGAGAAGTGGTTACATTGTAGCTCACAAGAGCGCACTAATAACACAGAACCGTTCCAAAATAAAATTTGAAATTTAACGCCTCAAATGGTTAAGACTTTTCAGTGATAAAAAGTCTCTACATGTATAGTTAGTATATCAAGTTTAATGAATGCCGTGGGGGTTTTCATAAAGAAAATCGAAAACTGAAAAAAAATTTCACCCACTTTCCGTCAACCGATTTCGGCAGGATATTTAATCCTAACTAATGTTTTAGATGATATAATTGTATAATAAATTAAAATAGCACTTAGAAGAAAGTATAAATCACGATCGAAATACTTCTTCCTAGGGCGTTAAAAGAAAGTAAAAAATATTTGAGAAATGCCAAGTTTGAAGAAATATCAATTGATAGGAAGTGCGTAACTTCAGGACGTTTTTCTTGATTTTTCTAGAAAAACTATTCCAAAGACTTTTCCTAAAACTTATATCTGCTGCATATGTAAACATATAATATTTATTTGCCATAATTTTTCCGCATGAAATTGATTTTACAGATTGTCATGACGACTGAGATATGTTAGGTTTACCTCTAAATTGGACAACCAGTATTTTTGCGACTTAACGGTAGGGCTGCCATGTGGATGAAATATGTTAGTTTTCTGTTATATCAAAAAAAAAAAACAAAAAAAAAAACGTGCATAATGTACGGGTCTAAGTTGGCCGACACCCTGGCAGGAAAAGTGCTGCATCTCCCTTTTGGGGGCATGAACCCTTCTGTGGAAAAAGTAACCAGTCTCTTTTGGGAAGAACTTAGAAATGAGGAGGAAGTGATGAGGGCACAGCTGAGGTTACCTACCCAGGGCCAAAGCAAGCTAGGACCTCCCTGGGCGGTTCTAACCAGGAAAGATCTGAAGTAGTGCATCAGTTTAAGTAAAAATACGCTTCGCATGCTAACGGGTATCCTTACTCAGGGGCATTATAGACTCAGGAGGCATCTGAATAAGCTGGGCCTAGAACACGATAGCACCTGTAGACTCCTAACGGACTGCGATGCTACCATCCAAAGAAGACTCGGGTAGTTAACAGGCGTTGGAGGAATATATACGTTCCCTAGTATATCTTGGCACCATTGAGGTAGCCTCTTTGACCCCATTTTGGTCGCAGTGGACTATGCTGCAAAGGGAAAAAAACATGTACGGTTCCCCATGAGCTACTAAACTTTAATTTTTTAATTCCACCAATTTGAAAAAAGTTTATTAATTAAAATAACAATAATATTTGAGTAAGGGGAAAATTCGAGTGACTAGTTCACACGAGATTTTTTGCTTCAATGAATGTTAGAAATAAAAAATAACTATTTTTTATAAAAACGTAACTACTGTTTGTATTAATAAACACTGATTTCACAAGAAATTTAATTTCTTGTCAAGTTTAACAAGAAGTTATAATAGACTGGAGGAGGGTGGGCGCCCTCTTTCGTGTACACCTTAATCAGCGTCTACAGACATTCAATACCATCTCCTTTTACATTAGTTCAACTCACCTAGATCAACTAATTAAAAAATTAATAATAGACGACATTTTTATTACATTCATTTTAAGTGCGAAAAATATCAAGCCCTCTTCATTGTTTGGTGGATTTAGCAGATTTATGTTGAAACAGAAGGACTACAAATCTGGTGTGGAATAAACTTACACTTTTTCACTCATTACAGTGACTACAACTCTAATTGACAATTTGGAATGTTTACTAACATTACATAATATTATAAATGGTAGGATATGAAAGCTATGAGTATTACAGTGTAATATGTACCTGCATGTGACGGCATTGGTAGCGCCCTCTATCAGCGCCAAAACGAAACTTGCAATGGCAGTTTCAAGTTGAACCTTAACAGATTATTCTCTCACACTACCCTCGCAAACTCCATAAAAAGTAATTTTTCTGAACTTCTTAAAATTGCAGTTAATGGAGCTATTTTCAAGAACATGACCAAAACAAGTATTCATTAAAGACGCACTTCCGGCTGATGAATTTGGACGAAAAAACTTGGTAGCGGATGCGATCATGATGTGATCACGAATATCAAGTTTGAGGTTCTTGCAATTTTTTTTCCGATTTTGAGATTTTTGTTCACAACACCTACAGACAGACAGACAGACACATGCAGACAGACAGACACATGCAGACAGACAGACACATACAGACAGACAGACATGCAGACAGACAGACACACACAGACAGATAGACACATGCAGACAGACAGACAGACACAGACAGACAGACACATGCAGACAGACAGACACATACAGACAGACACAGACAGACAGACAGACAGACAGACAGACAGACAGACAGACAGTCACATACAAATATTCGCCAAAAAAATAATGTTTTCATACTCACGGGATCTCAAAACATGTGTTTCCGGTAGAAAACTTAATTTCGAATATTTGACATGGTTGTAACACTTCCACTTACCAACAAGTATAACTCCGCGCGCAAATGACCACAGATGTTGAGGCACCTTAAAAAGAAAAAAAAAAGTTATAATTGATAATAAGTTCTTCAAACTCACAAATTTGACTAAAGTCGTCTCCAATTTTATATCAATTGAAGAATCTAACTGAGGAAAGCTTAACCTCACCCCTCACCCTAAACCCCCTTAAATGAACTTTCTCCGAGAAAAGTTTCAAATAAAAGTTGTAGCTGTTTGTAGTTGTAGTTGATACAGTAAGTTTTAAAAAAAGAATCGGAACCGTTTTTCAGAAAACAGAGAAATAGTCTCACTAGGAGTATGTATGAAACACTCACACGACCATCTCTTACTGCAATTTATGTAGGAATGATTGACAAATTTTCTTCAAACCTACAGAGTTGCTAAATCTTTGCTTGCTTTTAATTTTATTTCAATTGGACAATCTAAATTTCATAAAAAGGCTTGTTTGAGGAAAGTACAATCTCTCCTTCTCTCCTCCGAACCCCCTTAAATGAACTTTTTTGGAAAAAACAAAGTTATAGGTTTATGTATTCGTAATTCGTATTCCAAATTTAATGAAATTCATCGGTATTTTTTTTGGAGACAATCGCAGATAACTGAAAAAAAAATATTAACTTCCTTTCGGCGGCATCCGAATTTCGAGGTCACCTGAGCCCAAAAAAGTGGTTGAACTTTCTGTGATTTTTCCATTTTTGAGTACATACACACGCGCGCACCACACACCATTTTCTAAAAACCACTTTTTCAGACTCAGGGAACCTCAGAACGTGTATTGCCGGTGAAAACTCGATATCGAAATTTTGACACGATTACAATGCTTCCTGTTACTAGGAGTAAGGGAAGGCAAAAAGCATTCTTTAAACAAAACATAAAATTTGATGAACTTCAGAATTAGTTGTTGCAATTTGAGTGATTGCATTGAAATTATAAAATCGATCTTGACCTACTACAATTTTTAAAAAGTAATTTGAAACATTTATGAGCATTTTATGGAATTCCCAAAGTACAATGACGTCAGATATGCTTGATTATTATTGCCTTTTATTTTTCCATTCTTTGGCAGTGTAACCTCTAAAACAGAATTGTATCAATTATCGCAATTATTTTAGTTTTTTATTAACAGTTATATGAACATTACAGATTCCTTTGTAGGCAATAAAAATTCTTACGTCTGATAATGTTTACTTTTTTGTTTTGTGTTTTTAGTGCTTTTTAAGTACCATTGATCAAAACGGCAATGTCGATCAAAAACTGCACATAACAATAGCTTGCACTTTGTGTTTCAATATCAGATCGGTGAAGTTCAAGTAGCAAGGTATATTCCAAAACTAGGTGATCTTTGTGTATCTAACAATACAGAACAAAAGCATGAAACTGATCCGAGGTAGTTCATGAATAAGATTGTTATATGAAAAATTCGCGGTTATCGTAGCGAATATTTGTACTCATAATCGTAGCGAACAGGATGTTATTGCAGAATATAATATATGTTTCCAAATCTACTGAATACCCTACAAAAAGGTTTTTATCGGAAATTCGTCAACAGTACGACTTTAAGATTTTTTTGTTTTTAATTTAAGAAAAACAGGTCCAACGATTTCCTTTTAAACTTTGCAATCAAACTGTATACAAATAGGCCAATCATTTTATTGAACCATTTCTCTAGGAGCACCGACATTCGGAGGGTTTCTAGCGAAGCGGTACCAAAGGCTCCCTTCTACAAAGCCGACATATTTCTCCACCAACTATAAAATTCAAAGAAAATTAAACATGTTAAGTAAATACCAAATTAGCTGAAAAATCAATTAACCGGAAGTGGAAGTCTGAACAATAAATTTTTCATTTATTCGCGATTTTCTTAAAAGAATCTAAATTTCTGTAAATTTAGTATACGTACTTAGTATATGTACTTAGTATACGCTACATAGTATACGTACTTAGTATACGTACTTAGTATAGAATTCTGGTTTGAAACATCACACGACTTCCACCTACTCCCCTTAATACAGTTATATATAAAATGAAAAATTTTCTTGAAATTTCAAATTTCGCCCATCTGTCCCGATAAATATACAGGTAGTGGGGGAGGGGGGTGGGGGTGGCAACCCACTAACATCACATTGCAAGGGGCCAATAACACTGAACATTACATTGTAATATCTCAGATTGCCCACAGCTACCTAACAACAGGCTTTGCAGGAAAATGTTACAATAGAAGTGAAACTTATAAATGTGTGATGTTACTATTCCAGTTTAGAGAATATCGTTATGGTCGTTTTCGAGAAAAATTCCAAAACCTCTAAAACCTATTCCGTAAAATCTTACTTCCGGTTAACCGACTTTCTTCAAATTTAGACTTAACAAGTACATGCAACGGCCTGACAATGGATAGCCTAAGTAGGTTTTGTCAGGAAGAAGACGAAACAACATTGCACGTACTGTGTCAGTGTGCAAGGCTTGCTTTGTGGCTGAGATTTCTCCTGACACCTGACGCCTGCAAGATTCATTCACCCAAGGGTCTCAGGATTCCTATGTCTAATAAACAGATACAGCTTGAGAGGGACTTTAACAGATAAGTTTCTTCAAGGATCACCCAGAAGTCTCAATTAAGCAGACAAGACTGCAGGGAGCAATCTTACTTGTGGTTGCGCAATAGACCCGTGTAGGAGTCGCGGTGGCCTAGGCATAATAGCCAACTCCCCGCAGAATCTAATATGTGCTTGGAGCACATATTAAAAAACAGAATATCGTTCACATGTTATATGCTGTTTAGCTTATATCCCGCCACGGCCATTTGATACTAATTTTCGTACAAAATCTATCAACCGGAAGTGGTCTATTTTATTGACCGTTTTTTTCTTCCCGTTTTTCGCTAACCTGGGACGATTAGGATTTGTTCCATATTAATGGCGCTGTCTTCTGGTGGACAATGTAATCACTTGAAATACTACCTGCCAAGGGTGCTAACTCTCATCTTGATATTTAGTGGCAGAGTAAAAATTGTATATGTCTATACTGCGGAGTAAGAGGAAACTTGTGAGTGTTTCACAACAGATTTTTTTATATTTTTTAATACTCAGGCTAATTTGCTGTGAAAATTCAATTTCATTTGTTTGACAAGATCGCCATAGTAGCTCTTAAAGCAATAAAAGTAAGTGTAAAAAGAAAAATAATAGAGAGAGAGTGATTGAGAGGGTCATGTGAAGGTCAACATCTGTTAAAGAAAGCAAGATAGCAGGTGTGAACTACCGGTGTTGGATTGTGTATGTTCCACGTGAGGAGATCTGCTTGACAATATCTGTAAATAGATATATTAATACAAGGTTCTGTGAACAGCCCTGTGTAGAGTCAGGTCCGTGATAGACAGCCTGGCTACGTTGCTACTCAGCAGTGAACCAGCTGTGTATATATGTCTGTCTGTCCGTATGTATGTATGTATGTATGTATGTATGTATGTGTGTGTTTTGTACATATATATATATATATATATATATATTCTATCACCCTCTGAACAATCTATTTATGATCAACCAGTTAAACACTAGCACACTCTCTCTCTCTCCTCTTTAAAACACTAAACTTAACACACCCCAAAACAAAAAACACAAAACCCGCTAAAAACCACCGATGCATCGACTCGCCAAGATACGGAATAATCGTAGCGTAAGGTGAGAGAGATAAAAAACGAAAATTCGTTTTCTCTCTTCCGCTGGCGCGCTCCCAGGGTGCATCATATACACACGGCACATGCAAGCTATTATGTTGCAAGGGCGATGCGCATTGACTTGGCGCTGCACCGGAGATCGGGGACGGGAGAGGAGAGGGGAGGGGGTCGAGCGAGGCCCGAGGCCAAAAAAGGCAACACCGACACCCCCCAAGCGGACTGAGGGCAAGAAAAAGCATAGCGGAAGGGTTGTGTTCTGGGGGCACCTCAGTGACAAACAAAGTACGATATTCGCTACAGATTGAAGAGGCGATTTGGTTCGCACTGTTGGGCAATAACTAAAATTTTGTCTATCATAGGATGCTATTTGTCCCCCTTAATTTTGTCCTGGTTTTCGGATTTGCTTCCATTGTCGAAGAAGCCTTTTGCATGCTGGACCGGGTTTCATCGTGGGGAGCATTGTAGACTCCAGGGAGATTAGAAAATGTTATTACTTTTTTTTTTTACTAAAATTTATAATCTCTTCATTTCACTAAAAGGAGGAACCGTAATTGTACTGTTTGGCAGCACAAAGAGGAAGAAATTGTCCACCAGAACTTCTCTACTCGCCCCAAATCGATATAATAAATATTTGCCACGTTTTCGGAAAATTGGGACTTCTGGGCATCAGATTTTCTTCAAACTCAGAATATTGGTAATATATTTAATTCTCATCTAGTATTTTATCCGTCGTAGTATGCATATACCTCTGTGCCAGACCGGTTTCACATTCTCATCCATCGTCAGAGCATGATAGATCATACTTCCTGAGATATATATATATATATATATGTGTGTGTGTGTGTGTGTGTGTGTATAGTTTGAGCTTCCTGAGATAATTCCTTCAAGAATTAGGTAAAAAACTGCAGAAAAATTAGTATTTTAATGATTTTTTCAAATTCTCAATTTAAAACACAAATTTCAAAAACACTTTCTTTTTAATTTTGACGGAATAAAATAGAACTAATAATGTATGTGAATAGAACTGCATGGCCACAGAGTATCTGGATCCAATCCAACTGTACAAATTTACAACTGTATAAATTTGACGAGAGAGCGCGGGCCAGCTGTAAGTGAAATAAATTAAATAGTTGTGATATGTGCAGTTGGTGTGTGAGTACACTAAATCTGTTGTTTCTAAGAAACAGACCTATAGCGGCAAGCACACTTACTATTTTAGATTAATCTAAAATTAAATGTATAAAAATAATTTCCTGGCCATAATGTTGTTCTTCAATGTTTATTTTAATTTTAATTTTTTTTTTATAACTTGTAGTTTAATTTAAACAATATAAAAATAATTAACAATTATGCTTAACTACTCAAACGATTTCCATTCTCAAACGATTTCAATAAGAAAAAAAATTCTGGTGATAAAACACTCACAAGA
>JAAEAF010002439.1:156353-189524 GCA_011037195.1 Triatoma infestans | reverse complement strand
CAGACTAGAAGCACATCCTTCAGAGAAGAAAGCTTTTCCAGTTTTTTAGAATATTCTAACACCAACCTGGAAGTGAAGACACATGAACTCAGCGCCTTCAGCGCAGCTTGGCTGTCCGGGCAGATGTAAATACTTTTTAAGTTAGTGTTACGTACCCTTTCATCCAAGATACAACAAAGAATAGCAATAAACCTCAGTCTGGAAGACCGTGGTCCATTCACCAAGAGATACTGCCAACATGATCTCCGGTCTCAACAAATAGACCGCAGCTCCAGACCTTCCATCCATTCTGGAACCGTCCGTGTAACACCGGAGTAATTATCAGGTATAATGCCAGGCGGACCAATCTTGACCAATCTTCCCTAGAGGGTAACCTGACACTGTAAGAATGCGCGAAAACAAAAGTCTTCAACATTCTATCAGAGGGAAAAACCCGTAACAGGAACCTTCAAAAACATCTCGCGATGAATGGTAGAGTGACCATATCGATTACCCTGCCAAAAACCTGCCTGTTAATTCTATACCAGGCTTTCATTGCCATAGTTTTCACCACTACAAAGAGCGGTGGAATTCCTAATAAAGTCTCCATTGCAGCTGTAGGCGTGGTCCGCATCGCACCGGTCACCGCCAGACAAGCCAAGCGTTGAATATTTTCTCAAGTAGCAGTCTAGCGATCTTATCTCAATGCGACGCCACCACACCACAGCCGCATACAACAACCTAGGTTTAATAACCATACCATAAATCCAAAACAACATCTTGGGAGTAATCCCCCAATTTTTACCTACGATTCTTCGACATTGCCAAAAGGAAATAATTGCTTTTTGATGCTGTGCCTTAACATTCCGATCAATTTAATTTACTGTCAAGAACCACCCCAAGAAACTTCACCGATTTGCAAATCTGAACAAAACTTCCTAATAACCTAGGAGGTTTTAATCCTACGATCTTCCTCCTATTAGTAAATAAAATCACCTGGGTCTTACTGGGATTAATTGAAAGACCCTTATCCTATGATGGGACTCAGAAGTCCAATCATATACCATGTTGAGGGCACTTTGCATTAAGTCTGAGATAGTAGTCAGACATCGCCCCATCAATAAAATAACACCATCATCGGCATATGCCTAATCCCGATGAATTCATCCTGGTTAACAGTTCATCCATGACAGCACACCATAGCTTTGGTGAGAGACAACCACCTTGAGGACACCCTCTCCCCGCTCCCACAACCACGTGCGCATACCTATAGAAGCCTGTATAACTCTACTCCTTAAATAAATACCTATCCAGTTAATTCAAACTGCTTCAAGAGTATCAAACGATACTCTGTCAAATGCCCCTTCAACATCAAAGAAGCATCCTAAAGCATATTCCTTTGTCTCTAGAGCAGATTCTATCCTACCGACCAGACAATGCAAAGCAGTCTCTGTCGATTTTCCTACTGTATAAGCATGTTGGTTTGGATGGAGTGGATTTCCCTTCAAAGGACCATCAGCATACCTATCCACCAACCTTTCCAAAGTTTTTAGAAGGAAAGACATAAGATTTGTAGGTCTATATGCCTTAGGGTCAGAGTAGTCACTTCTTCCTGGTTTAGGAATAAAGACCACCCTAACTTCCCTCCAAAATGTTGGCACATAACCAAACATTAAACAACCTTTAAAAATCTTATCAACACCTTCGTCACACCACATCAAATCACATCTCCACCATTTTGTAACTGACAGGGATAAATAAACTCCATCAGGACCAGGGGACTTTAATGGTGAGAAACTTTGCACTGCCCAAACCACTCTATCCATAGTAACTACCTATTCCACGGTAGCCAGGTCACTAGGTTCTAGCTTCCTTCCACCAATCGCAGGCGAAGCAGTGCTGTTTATGTTTATGTTATCCGGAAATGGGTATTAAGCAAGAGCTGTAATGTCTCCATTTCTCCTCCTGTAAAGGAACCGTCAGGTTATCTTAAAGTACCCAACTGACAATCCTTATCCTTACCAAGAATCCGTATCAGCCTAGATGTCTCTTGAGTCGAATTTAGACCCTCGCAAAACGATCTCCAAGAGTTTCTCTTAGCCTTCTTTAAAGCGTATTTATATGTTGTTTTTTTTTTAAACTATTGTAACTATCCCTGATTCCGAAGAATCGGTTAGAACAGCCTTCCTGTAAGAGCCCCTAACTTGTCTTCTTAGCTTTTCTAACGAAGATGACTACCAGGGGTTCCTACTACCACTAACCAACTTGGGAGGACAGGTCTCTTCGAATGAAGACTTAATGTGTTCATGTAGAATATCAGCGTCTCTTTCCAATTCAGTAATATCACCAAGAGCACTTGACTGGAAAATCATTCTATTTCCTAGAAATCTAGAATACGAATTCCAATCCGCTCTTCTAGGATACCTATAAGTAGCCATGGTGATTGGATCAATCCCCAGACTAAACCTAATAATCCTGTGATCAGAAGTAGAAGCTTCCGAACTTACCCTCCAATCTCTAATCAGTTTACTAAAACCCTAGAAGCAAGAGTAATGTCAATAACTTGTCTTCTAATCCTAGTTACAAAAGTGGGTTCAGAACCCTTATTTACTAGATCCAGCTCAGTACCCATCAAGAAGTCCATGACCGCACGACCCCTAGTATTGATGTCGCTGCTGCCCCAGACAACATGATGTGCATTTGCATCACAACCTATAATTATAGGTCTGTTGCTGGACTCCACAAACCATACCAAATCTACTAATTCCTGCGGAGGAGGAGAGGGATGATCATAGGGGAAATAGGTCGAGGCCACCACCATATCAAGACATCGGCCACCAATCCCTAGAGCAACCCTCACCGCAACAGATCCTACAGAAAACTGTATGAGCAGAACGGCGCCGACATCTCTACTACCGCAAATACAGTTCTAGGTGTGTCCCCGCCATCCGCTTAAAACAGCGCCATTGACCGCAGTCAAACCTCGAACCAATACTTTATAAGCATAGGGTGTTGTATAAGTGTAAAATATGTATGCAACCCAGCAAAAGAGCGGGCACCAAATAGCCGTGGCATCTTGCTATGCTGCAAGTTAATCTGCAACCATTATACCCGGTCAATCATAGTGATAAGTCAACTAATGGTAAGAAGAAATGGAATTTGGACCATACTTGAAGCAGGCAGGACCAAAAATAAAGAAATAAATACATATACCCTAAATAAAGTAAATGCAAAACTAAATACAATAAATAAAAATAAATAATAATAATAATAATAATAATAATAAAACTTTATTTTAAAAAAGGTAATTACAAAGCATTATTGACAAAACAGTATATTCGACATGGCGAGAGCCGTCTGCCAGAGTTTACTATTAATGAAAAAAAAAAACAACAAAGAAAAGCAAAAAAAGAAGAACTTCTTTCTAACTAAAAATAAAATAAAATAAAAATAACCCTAAAAAATAAGAATATAAAAAACATAATAATGCTATAGTGAAACATAAAGGGATTTACTAAATTATAATACAAACAATTGTAGTGGAAACATAAAGGGATTTACAATAATTATAATACAAACACTAATTATAAAAAAACAAATTAAATAGTGGAAATTAAAGTAATTGGATATTTAAAATAATAAAAACTAAGTAACTTAACTACGATAAATACATATACAAGTAAGACTGATACTAAATTATTTCTCAATCACTATCTTTCTAGGATGACTCTATGAGCCAATCATACCTTACTCTCCAAGCGTGTCGAGCATAGCGGATCAGTGGACGAGGATCTGCCTGACCGGACAGAAAAGCAATAATTTCATCTCTAGAAAGGTTTCGTTTATCAAAGTAAAGAATTCGGAATTCTGCCAATAGAGGACACTCGCCCAGAAAATGATATAATTCTTCGCGAGTGTTGAAATTGCAGAGCGAGCACATTTCCACATCAGGTTCCCTGCTAAGCCAAGGTCTATAATTTAAGAATAAAAGCTCTCCTCTCAGCTTAAATAACCAGCGGAGTTCAGCATGCTTTAATTTCTCAGAGAAAGAAACCGTTACAGTGTTCCGATGTTCTGAAATGAGAACCCTGTACAATAAAAAGCGTTCAGATTCTACTGCACGATTTACAGAACATTCCAGGCGAGACTTAGTAATAATATCGGAAAGTTTCAGAAGCTGTTTAGGGCAATTAGGTGGGTTCTCCAAAGACCAGTGAACATCATAGTGGTAACACCTAGTAAGTGTAAGCCAATGTTTAAACCAGTAAACTCTATTGCTGATGACCTGAAGGGCAACAATTTTCGGTAAACGGTAGTCGGGTAGGGACAAAACTTTAACTATATATTTCAAATGAAGGTGAAGCGTATAAGCTTCTAAAGGCGGCAGTTCTGTCTCTATTGCTAACATGTATGTCGGTGCGGTTGATGGCAGACCAAATAACTTCTTTATAAAAAATCTTTGAAATTTTTCCAAAATTTCATACGATTGGAAACCCCAAACTTGGGAACCATAACAAACAACTGCGCGTGATACACTATTAAAAACTTGAATCTTAGCGTTTAACGGGATATTGTTGTTTGAGATAAATTTGGACCAGACCCTGTTTAAGCCAAGTTTTGCTGAGGAGATTTTTTCTTCCAGATGAGGAATAAAGGAAAGGCGGGGAGTCAAAATTATACCCAGGTACTTGTATCGGTTTACCAACTCAATCCTTTCGCTTTTATAAAACCACTTCTCAGATGCCGCAAGTCTGCCTCCCTTACGAAAAATCATTATTTTCGATTTCTGAAGATTTACTAATAAATTCCACTGGTCGCAGTAATTTGCTAAGATATTAATATTTCTCTGGAGACTCAACGGGTTATCAGCTAAGAGAACGAGATCATCTGCGTAAAGTAGTATTTTGATTTTGGTACCTCCTACTGTAACTCCTCCTTCTAAGATAGACGGAAGGTCATCTATAAACAGAGAGAAAAGGATAGGGCTTAAAAGACAGCCCTGCCTAACACCTGAACCCACCCGGAAATAATCTGAAAATCCATCTCTACCACGCACTGAGGATGAGGCTGAAAGATATAATTGTTTTAAGATCTTTAAAAATTTAGAGGAAACACCTAAATTAAATAACTTTAAGAAAAGAGAAGAATGATCTACGGTATCGAAAGCCGATTTTAAATCTACAAAGAAACAGTAAATTTTCTTGCCTTTTTTAGAAAGTTTAAGATTTATTAAACTTGTTAAAATAAAAATATTATCAATAGCGGAATATCCGTTCCTGAATCCAGCTTGGCTTTCGCTCAACAAATTATTTTGGGTAACAAACTGTTCCAATCGGCGGAGTAATAGAGATGTGAATATTTTCGCTAATGTATTTAAACATGATATACCTCTGTAGTTAGAAACCTCATTGACATTTCCTCGTTTGTAGAGAGGGAATATTATAGATTTACTGAATGACAAGGGAGCAACACCAGTCTCATATATGTAATTGATAAAAGCCAAGAGTTTATCTATAAAGGCAGGAGTAGCATTTTTATAAAATTCGTAGATTATGCCATCAGGCCCTGGGACTTTATTGCTTTTAAGCAGGGAGATAACGTGAAGAAGCTCGTCAAGGGAGAAAGGAGAATCCAATAAAGGAGATACATTGAAGGGCTCTGCATAGGAGCTTGAAGAAACTAGAGGTGGATTAAGTAAATTTTTAAAATGATTCATGAGTATATCCATAGAAATGTTATGGCCATAGATAAAATCCTTTCGACGGAAGCTATTGACTAAATACCAAAACCGTTTAGAATCGCAAGCAGCTTTAAATTCGTTACATAACGAGAAATAATATTCTCTTTTGAGGCTAATGCAAAGCGATATATACTTTTTATTTTCTTCGCGATACGCATCTTTAACTATATTAGAATTAGTTTTCCGAAATAAATTCAGGAGCTTGAAGGATCTTTTTCTTACTTGAAGGCACTTATAGTCAAACCACGGATTTTTCTGGTAGGATTTAATGTAAGAGCGAAAGGAAGCAGGGGTAGGGCATGCACGCTTAATGCAATCCGTTAACATATCGGCAAAATGTTGAGGATCGGAAGGAAAATGAGTAACAGCATCAATTTCATTATCTAAATTCTGCCTATAAATATCTCTATCTTTTTCTCTCCAAATAAGTTGAGGAAGAAGAGGTAGAATGTTATTGCTAATTTCTTGTTCTAGACAAATAGTAAGGGATAGCGGCAGGTGGTCCGAGAAGGTTTCACTGAGAATGGCAAAATGATCAACAAAGGGTAAACAATCGAAAGACGTACAACACAGATCATTTACAGAGCAGCCCATAGGACCGATGAAAGTGAATGTTCCTTCTTTATCGTCATCAAAACGTCCATTCAATATTATCAGATCATTGTTATCACAAAGCTCAAGGAATCGCAACCCGACCTTATCTACCACAACATCTTTAGATGACCTGAGAGGAGAACACTTAGGATTATTAAGAAATAATTCGTCTGGAAGAGTCTGGGAAGTTCCAATCCTAACGTTAAAATCGCCCAGCAATATTAATTTGCTAGATGAACACGAGTCTATAGACTCACAAAGATCCTTAAAATCATTATCCCAGTCATTGCAGTTTAGGTATACCGGTAATATATAGAGCACTTCATCTTTTTGCTTTATACAAATTACAGTCCGACCTCCTAATGAGGAATAAAAGAAATTATTATTAGAACGTTTTATTCCGCAGAGCATCCCTCCACTAGCTCGTCCACACTTGGAAGTTTTCTTAGCTGAAACCCACATTAAATTATATCCTGGAAAATAATTGTTAAAAAAATTAAAAGAATCTTCTAAAACAAAAGTTTCCAAAAGAATAAAAACATCATAGATTCTCAATAAATTTAAAAAAGAACTAGAAAAATTTTCAATTTTAGATCGCAAACCAGAAATGTTGTAACTTATTATAGAAAGAGAAGTAACAGCAACCGTAGAATTCTTCTGACAAACAGCTGGAAACTTTCAGGAAATCCTTTGATAACCAGATGAAGGTAGTTCTGAGATTACTTTGCTAGCCTGAAGCGAAGAGCGAGCGAAGTAGTCCTTCGGTAGACTCTCAGAGTGTAAAGCAGAAATAAAATCGAAAACATTTGCTCCTACTATTTCACTTAGCTTCTGCACACCATCCTGGCCCGCATAACATAGCCCATCTTGAGTGGACCAAGTGAATTTACACCCATTTACCAGCAGACAGTTAGAGCGCACCTTCACATTGATGTTCCTGTTCAATCGCAAAATTTCTCTCCTTAGTAACAGCAATTTAGTTTTCTTCTTCCTAGTTACTTCCGGAAGGTCCTCATGTACCACGAAACCTGTACCTCTTAAAATCTTTACAGAATTAAGTATCATTAATTTATGTTGAGGACGAAAGAATGACACTAGAATAGGGTTATTCGCATTGTTTTTGGATCCTAGAGGGAATGCATAAAAATGTTCAGCAGGAATATCCTTCTTCAACACATCGCGACAGAAGTCAGAGATTATCACGCTCAAATCGCTTGAAGAAGAGTGCTTGATTCCTTTAAAAATCAAATTATTTCGACGAGACGCAATTTCCACTTCTTCAATACGAGTTTCTGTTTTAATATGTATTGCTTTAATGGCTACCAATTCAGCTTTCAACAGAGCATTTTCCTCTTTAAGTGCAACTATGTCATCTCTAAGAGCCGAGAATTCGACCTTAGTAGCGAGGGGGGCCAGTTTATCATCTAACAGACCGGACATCACTTCTTTTATGAGAGATACTAACTGAGAAGAATCGATTTTTTCCATTGTTGCGTCTGTTAAAAAGATTTTTTTAGATCGAGGTACAGAATTTCCAGGGGAGCTTCTCTGTCGTTTTGAACCACCCGGCAGAGATTCAGACATACACAAGCAACAGTTAAACAAATTAATAATTGTTCAACTTAAACAGTGAATAGCGTTCTAAATAAATTTGAAATTGTATTTTTCAGTTATAAATGAAAAAAAAGAACAGTAAAACATTCACATCAATGGCGCTAAATTTAATGTAGAGAAGATACGTGTAATGAATAAATATAAAAAGTCAATAAAAACAAGATGAGTTTACTAAACAAAACCTGTCCAGCTGGCCAGACGGAAGTAAATATTTTCAAGCTCCACTATGAGATCTTCTTTAGCAAAAAGGGCAAGGTTTATCTATCATTTACGTATTGACGCTGTCCCACCTACACTATTAACTTCTGCACTAAATAATTAAACAATTAGTTTTTAATTAATATCTCAAAAACTAGTCGATAGATTTAACTGAAATTTCAACAGCCAATAGAATGCACAATAATCTCTGTGTATATCAAAAATTGTGATTTTAGTCCACTAGAAACCACTCAAATAAGGAAAAAAGAAAGAGCCGATCTTTACACGACTAAACCAAATAGTAAACTCTAAATAAAAATAAATACATAAATAATAAAAATAAATAAATACAAATAAATAAATAAAAATGAAAATACCTGCCTTACATATCTCTCCTTTTTCCTTTGACCACGGACAAGTCCTCCGCGGCTCCTCCTGACAAGTTCTCCTCCAGAAGCAAGCCTTCCCTGCCTCTGGATATTTTTCCAGATTCCCACCCGTTAGAGCATCCATGCCCTGGTCACCCGACTCTGGATGTACAGAGGAATTACAAATTTATATTAGAAGAAATAAACTATAGAAAGTGCAATAACTGTAGGTTTGAAGACAATTTATTTAATAAGAATTATCACAATAACAGTAAGAGGAAATCATATGAGTGACATATGCCACCATTGTATGTATGTTAAAGAGTAAATCTATTTCAGCCATTTTGAAAAAAAAAAACTGAGAATAGTAACAAATACTTTAATGGATGGAAAGTTTTCTCTAATCTTTTCTTTTTGAATTTTACAAGTATTTTTTATTTTTATTTTTTTTTATTGAACAGTTGGTAATAAATTTGTTTATACGATGTACCACATGAATGTATGCTCGCGATAGAAGGGTATTTTATGATTGGGCGGGGAAAGTAGATGGAGAATTTTTACGGTCTATGTCAGAGGATAAAGAACACGTATTTAGTGGGCCTTTGTGCGTATGTATGCATGCCCTATATATGTACTGTTTAGATACAAGATGCTGTTCCTAACACTGCCAGCAGCATCCTGCATATGTAATATAGGTGCGCTATTTATATACCTGCAAGCAGGTCTTATAGTACCTGTGTGTGTGTGTGCGGTTGTACGACTGCATATACCTTGGCTTGCATAACAAGCGTAACATGGCTGTTTACATTGATGTACCACGAACACACACACACACAAATTCCGGCAAGCGAGCACACACACACACACCTATCACCACATTCTTAAGCCTATCTAACCTTCAACACAAATATTGAAACTTCCAGGCAAACAACAACTTTATACCGATATTTCTTAGAAGGAGAATTCTTTCTATGCACCTTAACACACATCCTGCTTTATTTTTAACAATTATTTTTTTTTTTATTCTTTTACTTCATCATATACAGTGTGGTATGACAATATAAAGATGAAATTATATAAATACTAACTATTTACATATTGCTGTTGTAAATTGAATATAAAATATGCTAATTCTGTAATAAAAATTATTAAGGTAAAGTACTTAAAATTATTGTTTTACTTCCTTCCTTTACATATTCCAGATATATATGTGAGATTAAAAAATTTTCCAGCTTCATTTAAAATTTAAAATGTTTAAGTTAGAATGTTTAATGGTGGCATAAATTGTTGATGATCCTATAGATTCTCTACCGAGGATCTGTTTAACCAGACTAACCGGATTGATGGATAATCAAAGATTGCCGTTCAACTGGGCTAAATTTCTTTCTATCATGTTAATAGAAATAGGCCTTATGATGTCAAAATTCAGAGGTTTTGCGGAGAAATTTTAATGATTTATTAGACAAATTTACTAAAAATTTGTATCTACCGGGATATTAATACAGCTTTAGATTCGAAATATAAACCATATTATAGAAATATTTTACCATCCCCAAACTTCACTAATGATTATCTTGATTTCAGAATTCCAACCTACCGATTGTCAATTATTGCCCAAATTCGGTTAGCCTCAAAAAAGTTCCCAGCAATATATATAAAAGGAATAAAGCATAAATTTTACCCTGAAATAAACTGTAATTACTGTTTATTACAACATGATTATTTGGAACATTTTTTGTGAACTGTTCTCTAGAATGCCTTACATGATAGTTAACTAAATAATATTGACAACTCAGACCTTTTTGTTTCTCTCCTAGACTGTATGAATTCAATAGAAAAAAATAAACAGCATCTTTAACTATGTAAATCAAGCACTTAATAATAATAATAATAATAATAATTGTGTTTATTCAAGAAAATACAAACAAACAAAACATTTTTTACAGAAAATTTAAATTAAATAACCAGACATTCTTTTATAGAAATCAAAACACATTTTAGGCATGGACTTAGTCCGTCTGCCAAGTTGACTCTGTTTATGTAACATACAACTAAACTACAGTATTTATTATACATATTAATTCAGTATTAAAAATTGAAATGATCTATTAAAAACTGTCTGTAGTTCCAAGCTGTCACTGTATACTTACACAATTTGCCCCAATCAAGGCCATTCAAATAAAGTATAACCTCACATTTCTCAAGTTTTCTCTTTCCCAAAAACTGTAGTCTAAACTCCTGTAGGATCGGACATTCTCCAATGAAATGAATAATATCTTGATCACTCCAAGATTACAAAGAGAACAATAATGCCTATTTTCATCCCTATTTACACTAAAATTTAGGTTAAACAGTGCACCTCTCACCTTCATTATTACATTTATAAAGTTCAAACTATTTTTATCATTTATGTAGCTTTTCTCCCCTAAATTCAACATTAATTCTTTATAAATGCAGTGATATTTCGCACTATTTGCTTTTCGCAACAGATTATCTCTAAATTCTGTTTTTATTTTTTGCATCAATTCGTTATTAGATACTCTCATATTATTTACTGAAATGTAATTGAGCTGAGCTAAGCCATGTTTCTTACATAAATCGAGATAATCTTTATGCCAAAACAGTTTCTTTTTTATCACTTCCTGCGTTAAAATACGAGGGAGACGTGAATCAGGCAACAGTAGTATTTTTTGAACATAATTATAATGTATTAAACATGAAGCAAAAAAGCGGGTCGCTGTTGGTCTCCAAATACAGTATGTAATTTGGTGTGTTACTTGGAAGCATGACCAATTTCTTTAAAAAAAATTTATAAATTTTCTCCACCTGATCATACCAAGTAGACCCCAGACCTGAGCATGCTGCCAATTACCGCGCGCACTACAGATTCGAAAATATGAAATTTTGCGGATAACGGAATCTCTTTATTTTTTATTATATTTGAATAGGTGGATAAAATTGCAAATTTCGAGGAACTTAATTTTTCTTCGAAATGTTTTTTTAAAGATAATTGTGGGGTTAAAATTACACCTAGGTACTTATATTGGCTCACTACCTCTATATTTTGTTCGTCAATTTTCCAAGTTTCACTCTTCGCCAACTTCCCTCCTTTCCTAAAGATAACTATTTTAGATTTGTCTAAATTTACAGACAAGTTCCATCTTCTGCAATATTCACTCAGGCGATTAATCATATATTGCAGGGTGTGGGGATCGGTAGAAATTAAAACAATATCATCGGCATATAAGAGACACCGAATATTTATTCCTCCGTTACGTACGCCACCGCCAAGGAAATCATGTAAATCATTAAGGTATAGTGAAAAAAGAAGAGGGGATAACAAACAATCTTGCCTCAATCCCGTCTTAGTCTCAAAACTGTCCGTCAGCCCATCATTGATCCATACTGAGGATTCGGTGTTTGAGAATAGCGCTTGTAGAATATTTATAAATTTATTTGACACACCCAAAGCATATAACTTGTAGTACACAGCTTGCCTACTTGGGGCATCAAAGGCGGACCGAAAATCGACGAAAAAACAATACACTTTTTTCTTTCTTTCCGCAGTAACAATTTTAATTATATTTAACAGATTAAATATATTGTCTACCGCCGAATACCCCTTTCTAAATCCCGCCTGAAATTCATTTAGGACATCTTTCTCCTGTACCCACTGATCGAGCCTATTTAGTAACATACCCGTAAACAGTTTGGCTATACAGTTTAAAAAGGATATTCCCCTATAATTTCTGCAATCATTAATATTGCCTTTCTTATATAAGGGATAAATGATGGACTTACTAAAACTGTCAGGCAAGGTAGCAGTACTGTATAAGAAGTTAAAATAATCTAAAAGAGCCAGTTGGAAGTTTAAGCTACTATTTTTATAAAATTCATATGGCACCCCATCTGGCCTTGGCGCTTTATCATTTTTAGACTTATTTGTAACAAAAATTAGTTCATTTAACTTAAAATCACAATCTAAACTTTCTACTTCGTTAAAGGTTGGAGCGTATAAAATTGGCGATGCACGAAGCTGGGGGTTAAGCAGTTCTCTAAAATGATCAATCCACTGTACACTTTTTATTCCAACTCCCAATAAAAATTTACGTTTTTTTAGAAACTTAATTGCACCCCGAAATTCTTTACTACCTCTAGCAGTTTTAAATTTTTCCACTATCTGACAATAGTATAACTTCTTCTTTTTTCTACATTACATTTTATATTCATTCAAAAATCAAGCACTTCAATTAAGACTTAACCACAGCAACTTCAATTAAGTCTTAAATATGCAGTTTATTGAAAATGATATGTGTCATAAATATTTACCGGGATAGCCTGCTTCTTTTTGTGGTCATCAAACGGTTTCGGGCGTTCGCCTATCATCAGGATGTTTTTGTTAAACAGTTTAATAACACAGACTTCCACAGAGCAAATACTGTTGATACACTCATTGTTGTAGAGTGTACATTAATAGAGTGTATCAACTGTATTTGCTCTGTGCAAGTCTATGTTATTACATTGATTAACAAAAACATCCTGATGATGGGCGAACGTCCGAAACCGGTCGGGGACCACAAAAAGAAGCAGGCTATCACGGAAGAATGATCTCTGATGCTTTCCAGCTCTGCGGAACCAACCACAACGATAATTATATGTATATATGTTTTTTGCTTTTTTTCTCTCTTAAGCCGGCTACACACGTAACTGCATACTTGAACGGTATACGTGCGCAGCTCCACACGGGTCATGTATACTTGAAGAGTGTTAGTAGATGCTTGAAGGATGGCGACAATGTACGAAGACGACGCGCTCGCTTTAGCTGCTCTTGTTTTAATTTACAAAAGAAAAAGTCAATGAAAAGATCGTTCTTTGTGGTGGGTGTAAAGAATGGCTGAAGAAACGAAAAATAATCTTAATAAAACTGTTACTAATAACACTGACATCTAGTTCACTTAAATTTGAAGATGACCTTCTCGGAATCCCTTGGTCTTCTAAAAAATTGAACATATT
Source organism: Triatoma infestans (assembly GCA_011037195.1). Taxonomy (NCBI): domain Eukaryota; kingdom Metazoa; phylum Arthropoda; class Insecta; order Hemiptera; family Reduviidae; genus Triatoma; species Triatoma infestans. The sequence continues at coordinate 176,018 of JAAEAF010002439.1, read as the reverse complement.
TATAGTACCACAGTGAGGGTACATAAACATCTTCGCTACCAACCCCAGAACGCTGCGATTCTTCCAGTTTCTTCCTCTCCTTCCTGATATTGGTACGCAAACTATTAATCTTTTTGACCATTTTATCTCGATTAGCATTTGGCTCTATTTCTGAAAGATTTGTGATTAATCTAGCATATGCAACATACCGTTCAAGTATGCAGTTACGTGTGTAGCCGGGGCTTTAGACTATTAACTGACAACATTTTGTATATATTTAGAGAGTGTTATTTTCTTTCTTTATTACTTTTATTTAATTTAAGGCGCGTCAACATCTATGGTCATTGGCATCCGGAGCCTTCTCAGTGCACCGCCAGCCAACAACACTATCCATCTCCGGACAGTGAGCTGTAGAGGTTTCTAGGAAGAAAAAAATCTAAGGTTAGCCTAACTGGACTTGTACCCGGGTCCTCCACGTGGGAATCCAGTACGCTAACCACTTAGCTGTTCTCTTCCCTATTACTTACAATTATATTTGTTTTGATATCTTTTTCTTATTTTGTATTTTTATTAATGGATTACAAGGGCGAATTCTTTTGCTACAAGATTGTATTTCTTTTGTGCAAATAAAATATTTTATTATTATTATTAATAAAAAATATTAATCTATTCTATATAAATATATATATAACTTAAGAAATCACATTTTAGTTAAAAATATGTGTATATATGGAGTGGATTTTTGAGTGTATATTATATTCCTTCTTTATTTGAAATAATGAACCAGTCTTTACAAACCCATGGACGTGGACGTGTCTCAGCGGGAAAATTCTGCGTTCAGCCATCTTTCCGAAGACTGATCGTAGAAAAACTTAACTGGGATTCATTTACAAATGGACTAAAAGACTTGAACATAACTTACAATGTTTAAAAATTTAAAAAAAAAAGTGTAATTTTATAGAATCATTTACTTATTTAAAAAATTACAATAATTTTCTTAAAGAGAAAAGTCAGATCTGAAAATATTTTTTTTTTTAGTAAAACAACGCAGAGTTCTAACAATGCTTAAATATCTATTTTGCGTATTATTTATCGTAACATTATAAATTACGAGTACTTATTTTTTTGAACGCTTAGGTGATCAGGTTGAGGAAGAAGAAAAAGTTTATGTATTTTATATGTTTGAGAATTGTAGTGGAAATTATAGTTGGTATTTGAGTGAATGCATTTAAAAAAGAAAAAAAAAAATAAGTATATAAATTAAATCTGATATGTTCCAGATACTATACCATGTATGAAATACAATATAACAATCTTGGTTTGCAACAAAAAATAAGAATAAAAAAATTAAATCATGAAAACATCAAAAAAAAATAAGTTTGCAGATAACAAATAATCCTATTTGGTTCACATTTAGTTGAGAAATGTTTTCCACACACAAACACATGCATCATACTGTGGTACTGCGCTCTGTAGTTGTGCCCTATTCGTTAAATGTTACTAATAGCTTTGTTTTTGTTCTTACTTTATCCATTCTTTTGTTTTAGTATTATATTTTCTCCAACTTTGTTATACAATAATTTATAACTTATACAGTTATTTCATTATAGCATTGTTAAAATGGATCCAATTTCAATCAACTTTTCTCTAATGGTTTTTATTATAAACAATAAGTTACAATATTTCTCTTCTTGATATTCTATCATCTACTTTTTACATAGACACTAAATTTTTTTTTTTTTTTTGAATCTCTAGTGGATTTGAAATTTGAATTTTATTTTTTTACTTTTATAGTGACTCCAGGGGGAAAAAAAACGTTTGAACATCCATATAAAAGCTTTCTAAATGGATGTGCAGCAAATCGATCGACAAAACAATAAGATTTAATTGAAAATAAATGGTAGTTGATGGGCCTTGTGTTGTTGGTGTTTATGTGTGGTTGAATTTGTTGTCAAGTTTCTAATTACTGTTCCAGAATAATGATTTCAAATGCAGCGTTGTCCATAATTTTCTCTAATTATCTTCTTTTTTTTTTTTTTTACTGGTAATAGTATTTTTTTTATTTTTTATTTTACAACGTTAAAAAAAAATTAAACGCTATTTATTTATTTAGGGTTGCCCTATTTAAATGTTTGCCTTTAATGATTTAAACTATTTTTTTTTTAATTAGTTTATTCTATTGAATAATTTAAATTTTCATTATTATTTTTTTTTCACAATTTTATATTTTTCCTTAAAATAATGGATTAATCGCTTTCATTTTTTGAAATGGAATAATCTAAGTTAAGGACTTGATTTTAAGCTATTGATTGAGCTATACTAATTTAATCTCCTGATGGATTTGTACCCAGTGATCGCTTGATTAAACCCTTTAGTGCCTAGCTTTGTCAAGAAGTCTGCCAAACAGGCTGGTGGAAGAAATTACTTTAGAACTGATTCAAATCTAAGGACTATTTTTAATGGTTTACCTTTTTTCTTCTTTTTTTTTTTTTGAAGTACCCGAGCAACATCATTTTCAACAAGCAAACAGGTGGAAAGTAGTAAAAATATCGTTTTTTTTCTACAAAAACTGTTGAATAGTGTGATAACTATTCCACTAAAATTAGTGAGAAAATTTTTAGTTTTAATCTCTACTCTTTCACACGTGTGAAACAATCACAAGACTTTCATTTATTGTAGTAATCAACAAGTAATAATGAAACAACAATAATAATACTTTATTTAATATATATATATATATAAATTAAAAGCCTATAACAAAGACGAAATTCTGAAAGTGTAGGGCATTCACCCAATAAGTGAATAATATCCTCTTTCACACGCAAATTGCTTATAAAACATCAATCGGTTTGCTTTTCTACTCAAGAAGTATAATTAAAAAAAAAAACAAAACAAGGGTTCCCTTCTCATTTTAAAAAGCCAACGTAAATCAGATAATGCAAAACCCGGAGGATTCATGTTTTCAAAGGAACAATGCTGAAACTGCAAATTTAATCTTCTTTAGAAATGGGAAAATGAGAAGAAGATCTAGGCAGAGACCATATACTGATTATGTCTCTGCTAACTTAATTTCTTTCCAAAATCACCAACAGTTATGATTGCCAAAGAGTGGGAGTGAGATTGTCAAGACAAAGATAGAAATCATTTAAGCAATACGACAAAAGATGCCCCCCCCCACTTTTAAAATCACAAGATTTTTGTCTCATTACTTCCAAAATTTTATAAAACTTATATAAAATGCAAAGGAAAAACAAAATATTTCTGTACTTACGACAAGTCCTGTTTCTAAATATAACATAAAATTAGGAAACCGGTAACAGATGGAAGATCTCAAAAAAATTTCTTGATGAAAAATCTCTGCAATTTATTCGAGCTCATCATAACGCCCAAGCGATCATTAACTCCATAACATGCAACAGAGCGACACGCAGAATTAAAAAGACAAAGTGTATGTGAAAGAGGAATAGAAATTGAACGAGGCTTGTGGTTCAAAGCAATTTTAGTAGAATCCCCTTTAAATGGGAATTTACTCACAGACAGAACATTAAATGGATTCTGAAATATTTATACCTCTTAATAATCTTTTATTATTTTAATAAACTTTGAGGAGATGCCCAAGTTAAAAAGTTTCAAAATTAAAGCTCTGTAGTTATGATCAAAGGTTGCTCTAAGTTCAATAGTTGTAGACTTTTGTCTTTCTTTTTTGTTTTAAATAATTATATTTATACTATTAATATTCCATATTTAAAGGAAATCGATTGAGCTGCTTTTGAGAAAAATCGCGAATTCTCGAAACTTTTTATTTTTAGTTTTAATTTATTTATTGTAAAGCAAAATCTGTTAAAATAACAATACTTACTACTGCTCACTGTTGGTACTATGGCTTGGGAATTTGAGTGGAGAAGCCACCCAGCGATGACACTTCAGGCATTGTTAGGGTGTTTGGTTGCGAAGGTTATCCTTAGGCCACTTCCTTTTCAGTCTCCTTGTTGTATTCTGTGACAAGCTTAAGTTGGAGATGTGAGAATTGTTATGTTGTGATATTGTTTCATGACTTTTTGTATTTGGTTGTGACTGTGTCTGTCGCGAATGGTATATTGAGGTCAGTGTGTAGTGTAAGGTTTGAGACATACTAGGGTGTGTCAGTACTGTGGATCGTAGAAGTTTAGATTGGAAAGCTGGTCTTCTGAATAGGTTGGCAGGTTTGTTAGTGCCCCAAACTTTGCAACCATACAGCCATGTAGGTCGAATTATTGTTTTGTAAATTAGTATCATGGTTTAGAGGTTGTCTTTTAGTTTTCCATCTAGCAATCGTCATAAGTGTCGAAATCTCTGATTCAAAGCCTGTTTTTTAAGCCTGGTATGAAAGTTCAAAGTTAATCGGCGGTCTTAGTGGAGTCCAAGATAGCGTGTAACAGTTTTCTCCGGGAGTGGTGTATCGTTGAAGTAAACTGTTGTGCATTTACGTTTACGTAGTGTGAATGTCGTCATGTGCCTTAGATTTTAGACTGTTAATTTTGATTCTCCATTTGTTGCAACAATTGTTGAATGTCTTCAAGATATCTTTGTAAGAGACTGGTTGCTTGTAAGGTGGTTGGCATCTCGTGATATAATGGCAGTGTCGTTTGCAAAGTCCGCCGTTAGAGTTTTTTTTGTGAAAGTGGTATGTCGTTTGTATAGAGTGAGTATAAAATAGGTCACAGTACACTTCCTTGTGGGACACCATACTTGATTGGATAGATGTCAGACATAACGGTCTTCTCTCTCACGCAAAAATATCTGTCAGTTAAGTAAGACTATACCATTAAGTAGTAAGTAAAGGGAAGAAATAGTTTTAGTTTATATATAAGTCCTGGATGCCACAACTTATCAATGCGAAACCTAAAACTGTAAAGTCGCTATGCTGGTTATTAATAGATTTTATTCAAACTGTTATTCTAACAATGCTATTAGTTTATCTCAATATTATATATGTGACAGAATCAAACACTGGTGAAGTGAGCTTCAGAGGAAAATTTAAGTTTCTTCGGAAAAACTTAAAAATCTTCCAAAAATCAATTTTCTGAATAAATGTGTATAGATAGAGTATGATTTTAAAGAAAATCGCGAAAAAATAAAAAAAAGAAATTAGTTAAGTCACGTGTAGGCTTTAGATAGAAATTTTTGCGATATTCGTACATATTTATATGCACATGTAATTGTACTTTTATATACAGACTATTCGCTTTGCTAAAAACATTTTTTTCCAATTTCGGAAGCCTCAAAACATGTATTTCGGGTGATTAGTCACTTTCGAAAATGTGACACGATTGTAACACTTTCTCTTTACGACTGTAACAGTGATTTTATTTTCCTCCAGATATTAGGAGTAATCCCAATTTTGCCACTTTTGAAATAAACAAATTACTGTTAAGATGAAGTTATTGTCAATGATTATGATCTGAATTTCTTCCTGTCAAAACAAGGATTCAGGAGGAATTGTGAAGTAACTCGTAAAAAGAAAAAAAAGATATCTTTTTCGTTCTTGTTTTTTTAATTTACTTTTTTTAGGTATTTGTTTTAATGAGAGTAATGAATAAAGAGTGTATTCAACTAAAATCCACTTCTTTCAATTACAATAATAATAAAATGAGTGTAATAAATCCACACAATAGAAACTCATTAAACAGAAATAATATTTTACAAACACATAATAATAATAAACAAGGAACCTCCAGTTTGACTTGCCGTGTTGGCATAGTAATATTGTTAAAAGAATTACAAATTATTAATTAAATACATTCATATCCAAATTAAGTGATTCAATTTAATGACTAATTTTCTAAAGTGATTACACAGTTAATCAATTTAATTTATTAAATTACAAAATGAAATTATTCCCTTTAATAAATTAAATCATTCTCATTAGTTTATAAATTAAATCAAACTAATTATAACTTACAAAATAATATTAGAAATAATCATTTCTACTTTTGTGATTAAATATTTTTACAATTATATTCATTAATTAGAATTTGTCTGTATTTCAGGAAATTTTGGTTCTTAGAAATATTTCCCAATATTTCTGGTTTAGTTATTAATAAAATTCAATTTGGGCTAACTTGTCAGTTTTTAATACTTCCGTCTTTAACCAGTATTATAAGATTCCTTCCTCTATAAGGAAAATACGTTCAACTGCCGAGAAACACATATTGAACAATTGTGATCTTCTTCAGCACCTACCGACAGAGCAATCCATACTTAGTAACTCACCTCTCATTCCATTATTAACGTTATAGAATTTTGATAGATTAAATATGATTTATATAATAACTCTAAATAGGGATTACCCTATTTCACTTCTTCATAAATTTAAGTGAATTTGGAATTTCTCTCTTGTTATATAGATAATTTATTTTTAAAACTTACTTTTTTTCCCCTAATTTAAGGCGCGTCAACATCTATGGTCATCGGCGCCCGGAGCCTTATCATCTGCACTGCCCGCCTCCGGACAGTGAGATATAGAGGCTCCTAGGAAGAAAAAAATCTAAGGGCAGCACAGCTGGACTCGAACCCGGGTCCTTCGCGTGGGAGTCGAACCACTCAGCTATTCCCTTCCCTAAAACTTACTTTTAATGTTTCTATAAATTTGTCAACATATTGGATGCTGGATAACATCTACGATTTTATCCTAAGTTTGTTACTAAAGAGGGGGAGGGGAAGAACATTAGGTTGCATTACTAGATTAATAGACAGAAAGTAACATTGTTCTCAACGTTGTAGATATCAAAAATTTAAAAAGATAGAGATTAGCGCATAGGTAGTGCGCTGGTCTTCCATGCGGTGGTACTGGATTCCAATCCAGTCTATTATAATGAATATGTTAGGTGGAGACACTTTGGGTCTGGTTGATGAAATAAGAAGACTGGGTTAACATTGGTTAACTATGTTTAATAATAATAATGAGACACAGTCTGCCTGGACTTTGCAATAGAGAGTGGTATTAAAATGACACGAAGTGACTGGCGAGATGATGGACTATATTGAACTGTATCGAACTGTATATCTCTGGACCGTCCGTCGCTGTATTTATACAGTTTCTCCCACTGAAGTCCGAGAGAGTGGTTGGGTTCGTTTCTCTTCTCTTTCCTCTCTTTGGTTGCTGTTACACTATGATTAGATTGTTTTTCTTCCTAGGAGCCCCTATAGCTCATTGCTCAGTGACGCCCCTATAGCGTTATCCTTGACGAAAGAACACCGTCCGGAGCCGCAGAAAGATAAAGTATCATGCTTCATTTTTTTTTTTTGTTCTGGCCGATTTCGGATACTCATCCATAGTCTGAGTAAGGCTATCAATAAGTGTAGAGAGATGACTTCAACTGTGCATTTCTACCACGGATCACAATGGACGCGGGAGGTTTATGTTTATAGTAGTGTGTGTGTGTATAGCAGGTATATTTGTTTTTTAGCAAAACAGATTATATAAATTATACTCGTAATTCAAAATATTGTATAGCGTTTATTAAAAGGTAATTTAAAATGAATTCTTTTACTAAAATGTTATGTGGTGTAGGTTACAATGCTCTGTGCCTTGACATTTCACAACACTACTTTGGATTCACTACGCATGATTTATTTTATGATATTTTGGAAATTTCCTTACTCCTTTGCAAGCATTAAATTCATCACTTCTTCAAGTAGGTTCAATATTTACAGAAAATTAACAAACTTGCCAGTGCGCGATCTTTTTTTTGGCGGAGGGGTGGATGGTAAGCCTGCAGCGGTTGAAGCACCGTTTAGTTCTCTAGTCTTGGATATCAAGTCCGCTATTAACTGTAGCTCAGCACTAGAATATTAACACAAACTATCTTTTAAACTTTCAATTTTCTTTCAATTTTAACAAAGACTTTCTTTCTTTTCAAAATTAATCAATCATTATTATATAATTTAAACTTTTGCAAAAAGAAACGATATTTTAAAAATTTGCGAATGTGTTATCAAACCACATTCGCAATACCATGTTAATAGCATGTTGATCTTTAATATTATATTTATATTAATTGGTGGAATCATTCTTTGCGTAGAAATGGCACTTTAGAAGAAACCGAAACTTGTAGCACACCAAGAAAACAATCATTCATTGATTGTTCATTTTTTCTACATGTTGAATCCCACTAAAATCAGTGGCTAGAGTTCTACCTTTTCTCACTAGTGAGTTACATACTACTTTCTCTCACTTGTGTGTAAAAGGAACATAATTCAACTCTAATTAGCTCCTAGTGAAAACTGTATTTTCAAAATTTGATAAGAACGAAGGCGTAAGAGAAAGCGAAAATTTCGTTTCTGTTACAGAATTAAGAGAAAGTGAAAAAAAAACGTTCAAAATGTATAGGCTTTTTGACTGAACATGAACACCTTGCTTAAAGCTGATGGCAAGTTGAGTGCTCGTGCTCGGCTCAGAAGTTGAAGGAGAAAAGTGAACAAATGATGTTAAGGTACCAATCCGGTCTAGATATTGTGACAACCACCTAATCAAAACATTTTTGTGTGACAAAATATCTAGTCGGATGGAAAGGAACAAGAAGTGACAAAACATAGGGTCCGAAGAAATAGCATTGATTGACAATGAAATGAAAAACTTCCCAGCTGAATTAAGAAGAAAACAACTAAAGAACAACAAAGAAATAAGGAGAAGTGGTTAAAAGGAAAATTTGCAGGTGCTTTGCTTTTGCAGGTGACACACTAACAAAAATTTCCCAAGAATGTTTGCAAACAAACAGTTGGAGAATTGGGTTAGATCCCGCTGAAAGACTATGGAAGTTGGACCGGTTTGTCGGCCTCCTTAGTTATGTTTACATATTTCTATCATTATATAAATATATTTAAAGATAAAAAGATATGATTTTTTGCTAGTTTTTATAATGGCTATATGTTATTAAGGTCAGATCTGGAGTTTTGCGAAGTATAATGAAGTGAGAAAAATTGTCGAAATATTTTATAAAGTGTTTATTTTTATTACCAAGCAGTACACCTAGAGAAACGTTTTTTTATTACATTTAGAGACAAAATATTATAGTATATTTAAAAAAAGGTGATATATTTATTATTTCACTATAGATAGAGATTCATCTGAATCACGCTTAGAAAAACTTTGCTTTCTATATTATAAAAAAGTGATTTGATAAAATAGCGTATTTATGCAATAGACGTCAGAAAATATTTAGACAAAATTCGCGTTTTGTTTTTTTTCTAAGGTACGTCAACATCTATGGTCATTGGCGCCCGGAACCTTGTGCCGGCCTCCGTATACTGTTCACTTGTATAATGGAGTTGATGAGGAGAGAAATTAGGTTTGATTAATTAGACGAGATATGAAAACACTGTTATAATATAGCTATAAGTTTACACAAACTGGACACTGGCACTGGACTTGTAATGATTTTATAGAATAAAAGGTGAGAGTTGAAATATGACACGATGCGCTATATGTTCGAATCTGGTAGATACATAGATATCTGTATAGATTCTCACTGGCTTATATACAGGTTCTCCCACTCTAGTCTGCTTAAGTCAGAGAGTACCAGAGAGGGCCTGTTTTCTCTCTCTTGCCATTACAACTCGTTACAGACAACACTGGCCAACACCAGGCAATGAAATGTAGAGGCTCCTAGGAAGAAATATTCTAAGCATAGACTGGACTCAAACCCGGGTCCACCGCATGGGAGTACAGCACGCTACCACTGAGCTAATCCCTTCCTTTTTAACACTGTTGTTATCTATAACGTTGAGAATCATCTTTTTTATATTACTTTATATTAATTACTATACTGATGCAACCCGTTGTTCTCGACCCACTTCCCCCGCCCGCTTTAGTATAAAACTACAGAATAAGTATAAACATTTCTATTAACATTTTGTTATTATTATTTAATTACTTCCAACAATAATTTGTATTTTTTAATTCCCATATTCTCAGACTTAATTTTCTTCTCTCATAGTTCATCACTCCCCTAAAAATAAAATCATTAAATTTACATCCCTCCAGCAATCATACGATCTACAAAAACATTCATTGTCTTAATGTCCCTCCCTACCTTACTTTGCTATTCTTAATTTTTTTTTTTTTTTTTTTTTTTTTTTTTAGCTCTACAGCCCTTGTAGGGCCCTGGCTTCCTTAGTAATTTTCCTCCAGTCTTCTCTCTCTTTTGCCTTATACCTCCATCGTGCTATGCCCAGCTTGGCAATATCTTCTTCCAATTCCTCAATCCACCTTCTCCTCGGTCTACCGACCTTTCTTCTTCCTTCAGGTTTATTTCTGTACAACTTACTTGTAGTACTATCCCTATCCATGCGCTCTACATGTCCCAGCCAGTCAAGTCTTTTCCCTTTAATTTCAGCTACTATGTCTGGCGACGCGTAAAGCTCACTGAGCTCCCTGTTTTTCCTAATGTTCCAAACTCCGTTCTTCAGGTTAGGGCCAAATATTTTTCTTAAAATCTTCCTCTCCCAAACCCTTAGCATGTTACTATCGCTCCGGTTCAGCAGCCATGTCTCTGATCCATAAATTATAACCGGCCGAATAATAACTTTATTGATATGGAGTTTGTTCTTACGTGAAATGGACTTTGACTTCATTATCCGGCTCAATGCAAAGAAGCATCTGCTACCTGCAGCCAACCTCTCTTGAATTTCACTTTTCACATCCCGCTGCTTTGTGAATATGGCTCCCAAATATTTAAATGTTTCAACATTTTCAAACTTATTTCCGTTGATGGTCACATAACTTAACCGGCATATTCTGCTGTCAAACCTTGACGCTAACATGTACTTGGTTTTGTCACAGTTTACTCGTAAGCCAACGGACTTTGCCTCTTTTTCTAACTGCTCATGGCTCTCCTCCAAAGCTCTAAAAGTCCTTCCAACTAATATGACGTCATCCGCATACGCCAAATACTGAATGGATCGTTCAAAGATCGTACCATTCGGGTTTACCTTAATACTTCTGATGACCTTTTTTGCTATTCTTAATTAAATAATAGTAATTAGCCATTAAATTAATCACTATATTATTTTTAACATGCTATTCCTTGAATTAGTTCATTCAACTTAGCATTGCTAAGAACCAGAGAGATCTCTCATTCGATTAATGTCTTTTACTAGCAAGGCTTATGCCTCAAGAAAATTCTGTTTCTCTTTTTTTAATACGATTTTTATTAATATTCTTTTTTACTTTGTGAATTTAAATTAGTTATTATTTTTAGAAAAATAAAATAAAAATGTTTCAGTTGAAGAAGAAATTGAATATTTTTATGTTATTATAAAATATTTCATCATAAACTAACTTAATATAAAAATTAAAAGAAAAAGTATCGATACCCTCCCGTATAATAAAAATCAGTGATGCATTATTATCGACCTACAAATTTCTTTTTATCTAGGAGAGCTTTAAAAGAGATATTTTTTTTTTTTATAAAATTTAATAATTTTGTCTCATTCTTGATCGATGCTTAACTTTGTCATTATATATTTAAATGTTTTGTTATTTATCTATTATGTTTTTGTTTTTTTTAAGATTTCACGAAATGAATATACTTTTTCAACTTATTGTTGAAAGATTTTTTTATATCACTTACTCTTCAATGTAATGAAAATAACGATTTTCTGTTTTCGGATTTGAGATTGTAACTGATCCCTGATTGCAGGGATCAGATAAAGTAGTCTGAAAAAAAAATGGACTTCCTGGTAAAAAGAAATATTGCGATTCCTGTCAAATTTTCGAAATTGAGTTTTCATCGGAAATATATGTTTTGAGGTCCTTTGAATACGAAAAAAAAATGTTTTCAGTAAATGGTTTGTGTGTGTCCGTGTGAACACCAATTATCTCAAAAACAAAAATCGCAGAGCAGCTCAAACTTGGTCACTACCTTCGCGTGACAATAAATGTTTTATCTGGTATTTTATCCCATGGCATGCATATTCTTTTTGTTCCTGACCGGTTTCGGAATTTTCATCCATCGTCAGAGCAAATTCACCAAGTTCGTGTGGAGAGTTCACTTCAATGCAATGTTTCTGTTACACTCACACAACTTAAAAAAAAAGCTACATCCTTATTGGCAAGGTCAAGATACAATATAATTTGAATTTACGAAATTGTCAAGACAAAAATTTAATTTTAAAGTGTTCATGTATCTCATACAGCGGGTGAGCTACTAACAGTTTTTTAACATTAGTTTTGAAACACTTCAAAGTATTATTTTTTTATATTCTGTGGTAAAATAGTTGTAAAGAGAGATGGACAAACTATGGAAGCTGGTACGAACTTTTGTCAACCTGTTTCTATTCTGGACAAGATTATTACGTTTTCTGGAGAAATGGTCATAAACTTGCGAGAAACATAGAAATTGGCCTTCATTGCATATTACGTAGACAAGGCATTGAAAAATGAATATGGCTGGTAGTGTCATTATGTTCAATTTCTTAAACAAAGTACGACAAAATACTATCGAGTCTAAACCCAAAGTGACTCTAATTGCTTCTTTTGTAACCTAAATACAATCTTGTCTGATCTTGTCAAACAAAGCGGTAAGTGGACTGTATTTGATAGGGTGTAGTTCTTAATGCGGGGAAACAGAGAATACTAATTCAAATAAGTATGAATAATAGAACGCTTACCTTGTAAGATGTGGACACTGGCTTAACAACGCTCCAAGGAAAGGGATCCCAAAAGGAAAGAGAGTCGACTCCCCCACTCCCCCTGGCCACAGATACCTTTGTGAACGTAGATGGTGTCCTCCAGTCTAAAAGGCGAGCAGATTGAAGGCCAAGTAGGCATAAGTATGTTCCTTTGTATAAAGTACTGTACTTAAGCGGAGAACATGCGGTGTAACGAGAATAACGGAAAACTGCTTACCCGTGAAAGTGCGGTGTAACGAAAGAGGCGAGAAACGACACGCTCGTATACTTTGCGGTAAACTAACAGAGAGAAAACGAAATGCAGTTAACATGCGGGGTAGCACCGTGGAAAATATAGAGCACTTCCGTGCGTGTACGAGCGTATAGTACAACAGTTTTCGAACAGAATTACTACAGTACTAACAGATTCGAGGTGAAACCGGACAATGAGCAATCAGAAGTTATCGTAATTACGACAACGGCCGACAGTGACATATGTGTTGCAAAAGGTATACATTGGGAGACAAAACGGCGTCAGGAGATTAAACAAATCTAATTGCCTTCTTTTGTAATTTTTTTTACATTCGGCAGCATTACCCCAAAATATAGTACCATAGCACAAATGGCTATGAACATACGCAAAATATGCCAACTTTAAAGCTTCTAAATCAACCGACATTCTTAATATTTCTCAAAACATAGACATTTACCCATGACGTTGTAATGTAATTGGTATTTTTGAGGTTGTAGTACTAATAGCTTGTGTAGCACGAGCGGTTTAGTAAAGGGCTTGTGAGTATATATGTTTAAGAGAGAAGTATTAGAAATAATCAAGAGAGCTCCACTGTTTTTTAAAATAATTATATTATTCTCTAAAACAATTTAATCTTTACAATATCACAACTGTGGAGAGAAAGTTGGTTGTATATTTGTGCGGAAGGTTATAAGGTTATGTTACTATGTGCGTGATGTATTTAATGACAAACGACCTCATAGAGTGATCTAACAGCTCGCACCAGGGATGCCAGGTGAATTTCTTATGTTCGCTGCAGTATTCCATAATTCTGTGTAATAAGTTGATCTCTACATTTAGATTTTTCCGCATACACTAAATTGACTTCTTTGTACCTCCAGTGAAGATTAGGTGACATCTTCCGATCCATGATTCAGATACGAAGTATTTAAAAATGAAGTTACACTCCTATAAGCTGTTACGTCATCCTGTTGAATCAATCTGAACTCTATATACAAAAGGAAATTCTCCATAATAAGAAGGGGCAATTCTTCTTATAAACATGCGATGATAATTATCACCTATTAAATAATCCTCTATTACAACAGGTACGATAAGTTAAAAGATAACATACAAAAGAAAAACTTGTTAAATAAAATGCTATTTAAAAACAAATTTTTGTTATTAATTTCAGCTATCTACCTTTCAAAGGCTGTATTCCAAGTAGGAAGCATTTTCGGACCTATGTTTATTAGACATTTTTTGACTACGTCCTTGAGTTGTGGACCTCGTGGGACACCCTGTTTAATTGTAATTAACTGTAGTAAGAGAACATTTTTTTCTCTGATGCTTTTCCCCCCATCATTTGTTGATTTCTCAGAAAATTTCCTTGATTTATAGCAGAATCGGTTACTCAAGATGTAAATCTAAAGTTTATTTTACGAGAAAGAAATTGTAATTGAAGATAAATTTATTTTATGGGAAGTGAAACAAACACCCATAAAATCAATTTGTTAAAAATTGTTGTGGTGGTTGGTTCCACAAGGCTGGAAAGCATCAGAGACATTTTCCCGTGGTAGCCTGCTTCATTTTGTGGTCATCGACCGGTTTCGGGCGTTCGCCCATCTTCAGGATGCGTTTGTCAGACCGTGTGGATAACACAGACTTGCACAGAGCAAATTCAGTTTATACACTGACTGGTCTTTTTAATTGTATTTCAAAACTAAACTCTTAGACTAGGTCAAAGGAAGGTATGGTCATGGTAGCTGGGTGGGAAATTATCTCGTGTTTGGGTTGTTAAAGGGGCAAATTTTCCTTAAAATGGAAACAACACGTGGGGGTCTAATTTTTAAACTCTGTTGTTAGAGGGAGATTCACTTGACAATTAAATAATCAGAATAACTTTAAAATTAAATTAAATAACGATTTCAAGGTATCACAATTTAAAATTAAGCGATTAAAATAATAAAAATTAAATACACATAAGTTACTAAGCATATTTTGTAATATTTATAACTATGTAATATAAATATATGTATATATTATACTATATATATTACAGTATACACATATACCATACATATATACAACGTATATACCTACCATATCGAATATGGCATATTGTACATACATATATCATATTACATATACATATATATATAAATATCATGTTATATACCATATTTATATGCGTATTATATATATATATATACATGTATATTTATGATATTTGTATATATACCACATATAGACATATGCATATTTATAACTATGCATTCCACTCGACCTTTCACTTCTTTACACAGACTTGCACAGAGCAAATTCAGTTTATACACAGGTCTTTTTAATTGTATTTTAAAACTAAACTCTTAGACTAGGTCAAAGGAATTCACATATACTCTCCATGCACGCACGCATACTTTTTTTTTTAAACTAAACTAAACTAAAAGTATAATCTGTTTAAGAACTATTTGGTCCATGTGTATTACTGTGCTGGTAATTGCGTTTTGAATAATGGTTCACTGGGAAATTTAGTCTGTTCGTTTACTAAGTTTTGTGTCTTGTGTTTATATATTTCGAGCTGTTCTATTATGTCAACTCGTCGTTCTTTGTGGCCAGAATGTATTAGCTTCATCGTGGTCGTGATGCCATCAGGTTTGTGTTTATTTGTTTTTAGGTGATTGGCATAATTTGAGTCGACTTTATTGTACTTGTGTGTTCTGATATGTTCGGTAAATCGTTCCCTAGTTTTCTGCCTGTCTGTCCCACGTAAATGTTGTCACAGTCCGGGCATTTCAACTCGTAAACCCCACCGCTGTGTCAATTATTTCTTGTTGGGAAAATTTTCGGTTATCTTATATTTTGGACTTCATAAAAGTTTGCCTTTAAAGAAAGTAATTAATTCTATGCGGCATACCCACTGAATAATCTCTTCAGTCTTTTTTAAATTTATTGAGCTAAATTATTTACCCCTATCTTCATGACTGAAACTGTTAGTAGAGAACGATCGCTTCTTAACCCAAAAATGTGAGTTCTGTGATGTACTATTCATAAACTTCAATGTCAGGTTCAATTAAGTTGCCCGTAAAGCCTTATAAAAATGGCTACCTCTACCTTTCTAAAGAATATTGAATTTGATTTTCTCTAGCATTCAAAATAAACATATACATTTCCACAAGTTAGTATCCATTTCATTTATACGATTGTTAACCTCTTTCTAATAAATATTAGGCGCCAACATTGCACCTATACATAATGACGTGTAAAAAATAAATTAAGTCAGCGTAAAAAAATATCTAGCGTCCACATAGTTTGGCCTAATTATGTACCAAACTGATTGTTAACTTCACAATAATTATGTTAATCACGCGAGAATTTGTTTAATGCCACCACGTTTTATTATTAGTATTTTTATATATATTATGTAGCTGTATTAAATGTAAGAATATTAAAAAAAAAAACTTTATTTTTTGATTTGTCACTATTGCACTTTTATTTAAAAAGATTTAGTTTCATTTTATATTCGCTGAATAACAAAAAAAAGAATTGCTTTGGCCATAATTAGGTTAACAAGTAAAATGGCTAATTTACATTGCTATGGTAAAATTTATGTGAATTTTTGTTAAATTTTAAAATATAATGTGCGTAGGTGTGCCGCGTTATGTGTACGCGCAAGCTGTGTGTACGATATAAGATAAAATAATGTATAAAGCCAGTCCAGAATGTCCAAATTCATAGAATACGTTGCACAATAGAAATATAAAATTTATGTATTTATTTTTAACTTTTAAAGTTTCCACAATTCCACAATAAGAGAGGTGGTGACTTGCTTTCTCACAACCGATGTAAACGGAACTCTGTCTATATGTTTGCCGCTTTAAATGGCCTGGCCGGATTGTTTAAGAGTAGCGGTAAAGAGTTACTGAAAGCTTTATATCAATTAAAATACTCACGTAACTGAAAATCTCGAACCAACTGAAAACTGTTGAGAAGCTAGTAATTCGGATTCTGTTGCGGAGAGAGCAACAGAATCGAACCAAATACAGTCGGATTCACACGACGGCTCTGTTAAAAAGTATTCAATTCAATTTTACTGCAAATTTGTTACATAAGGTACCATTTAAATTGTTAATCATTTGTTAAATTCAAATTAATTTGTAAAAAAGTTGCGCTGAAGGCGCTGAGTTCATGTGTCTTTACTTCCAGGTTGGTGTTAAAATGTTCTAAAAGACTGGAAGAGCTTTCTTCTCTGAAGGATGTGCTTCTAGTCTGGGTGCCAGGTCACATGGTAATTTTAGGGAATGAGGAGGTGGATAGGTTTGCAAAATTAGGCGCCTCTCTTTCTTTCATTGGTCCCGAGCCTGCTGTTGGCTTGTCTTCTGGCACATGTCTATCAGGCTTCCAGACATGGACAGCTTCACAGCATTCATCCTTATGGATGAGCTCAGTTGGTTTTCGGCAGTCCAAAATGCTCATCGAGGATCCGGGCAAGGCCATTAGTGAGGCGCTGCTGGTTTGTTTTTCACGGAGCTCTCTCAGGCATCTGGTCGGATCTCTTACTGGACATTGTGGTTTAAGGAGACATCTCTACAAAATGGGGCTCATGCCGGATCCATTTTGCAGAGTCTGTGAGACAGAGGAGGAAACACCCATCCATCTTATGACTGATTGCCTGGGTTGTGAGGAAATTAGGTTCAGGACCTTTGGACGGAATAGGATGTCTGTGGAAGAGCTTAGGTTATTTCCGCTTAAGGTTATTGTCCGATTTATTCAGACTGCGGTGAATCTTAGATGGATTAGATCCGGGTCTGGATTTTTGTTCTAGACCCGGTTTATTGTTGTTTTTCTTGGGTTAGCTCTATGGGACCAGGGAGGCTTTGGTCCCTCCCAACAGACACATAATAATCATAATTGTCCAATTTAAATTCACTGAGAGAGAGAGAGAGAGAGAGAGAGACTGCTGCACTCGATGCCACAAAAATTGAATAGTTTGAGCTTCACGCCAAAACTCTATGTACATCGAATTTATTTTCTTGTAATTTTTCTAATTGTTTACTTTCTTTTAATTCATAATTTTCTTTGGAAGGTTTGCGTTTTATCGGATTTTATATATATACAAAAGATTTAACTTTAATTCTATAATTACTTTTGTTTTTTTGGAGTATATATTGTTTTTTTTTTTTTTTTTGAGATTATAATTTTCTTTTTGGGAAAGGGACCCCTGATTTTTCTGTGTATGAGTAATTGCAATAAATCTGAATTACACCTACGGGTATTTATATTTTCCTTGTCTTAAAAGTTCTTTTTGTTCAATTTTCAGGAATTAAATATCTGTAATATAATTCGAGAGCTGAGGAGCAGTTAGCCAGACGAACGTACATATGCACATACATACATACATACATAGAGATTATAGAGCCCCAGAAAAGGGGGATTTTTTTTTTTTTATTTTATTCAGAATATCCTACAGTCACTGTCCTAAAAATTTTAATAAAATATTTCTTAAACTCTTCCTTGAGTGTTCGCTATTACCATCCTCCCATGTAAATACCCTTTTCTTTCTTTTTCCAGTAGCGTTGCTTCTTGTCCTTCCATGCGAATGTTACGCCTCCGCTCAACCAGTGAAGCTAATGCTGGAGGTGGTGTATGCCACTTTAATATCATGCCCATTACTCAAACAGGTATATAATAGAATTGAAGTGAGGTTGAATTATGGCCTCCAAATTACAAATTTTCTCAAGCAAATTCTTTTTAAAATTTCATTGCAATTTCATTTCTCTGTTTTTTTTTTTTTTTTGTCTTTTCAAAACAATGTAAACTTCTTACGCGAAGCAGTCGCTGGCCCAACCGTCTATCTCTGGAGATTGACGAGCGAGCTGAATTTATGATTTAGAGTTTTTCCCTCTCAAAAATCTGGTATGAAATATTCGCCCCGACTTTCTTTCACTGCATCTATTGAACAATTCTGATTGATAAATTGCGTTAAAATATCCAGTTGGGCTTGTATCATTATAAATAAAGATTGGTGAGGATTATATTTGTTTACCTCAATGGCTCCATCGTTTGGCAATTAGAAACCCTCTCTCACTCAACACCTTAGAAAATTTGTTTAAATTTAACCCTAATTTATAAGTCGTCCAGAAATCCCATAAAAAAATATATATTTTAAATAAAAGTGATATATAATATCTCTGCAGAAAGGATTTAAATTTTAAGGAAAAATTTATGGTTTCCTTTTTGGAGAATATTAAAAAAAAACAAAAAATAGCCGATTTTCATCAAATTTGCAGTTAGAAATGCTTTTAGTATACGTTAATATTGTATGAGCGATAAAATTAGACATTATATTGTACTGGCCATTTATAAGAAAATTGCGAAAAAACTGAAAGGAAAAAAACACAAAACGCGCTTTCATTTGTTATTTTACTTTTATTGCCAGAAAAAAAAAGCTACATCCTTATTGGCAAGGTCAAGTTACAATATAATTTGAATTCACAAAAATTGTCAAGACAAAAACTTAATTTTAAAAATATTCATGTATCTCATACAGCGGTTGAGCTAATAACAGTTTTTTTTATCATTAGTTTTGAAACACTTCAAAGTATTATTTTTTTATATTCTCTGGTAAATAGTTGTAAAGAGAGAGAGAGAGATGGACAAACTATGGAAGCTGATACGAACTTTTGTCAACCTGTTTCTATTTTGGACAAGATTATTGCGTTTTCTGGTGAAATGATCATGGAACTTGCGAGAAACATAGAAATTGGCCTTCATTGCACTTTACGTAGACAAGGCATTGAAAA